>NDGM011239845.1:1653-15119 GCA_002564305.1 Octomys mimax | reverse complement strand
AAAAAAAAAAAAAAAGTAATAACTTCTGATTTCTAAACTGAAAAATTGAATAGAATATATTTTTGTTTTATTTTTAACATGTTAGAAATAGACATGATTTGGAGTAATATATTTGAGAACATTAAAATTGATGAATTTTGTTTAGGAATAATGAGTGATAAGAACTTATTAAATATAAAAATGAAAATAATAGATGGATACTTGCTAAAGTCAGTGTCAAAAAGCAATTTCTCTTATTCTAATAGTGTGGCTTATTCTAATAGTGTAACAGTGTCAAGTCTTTGTGTTACCACACTGTGAGGTGATTTTAGAGAATGCTAGGAAGAAGGGGGTTGACTTCCCTGTGCTGTAAGTAGATATCCAGGTTTCTCATCAGCACTAAAGACTGTTTTCTCTGTCTTGGAGACACAACATCACATGTGTGTAGCTGCATTAACTCCTGGTCCTGAGGCAGGAAGTTTATGGGAGCCAGCAATCCCGGACTGCACCATATCATCTCTTAGATATCTGCAGTAATCTCGGCATTGACCTGATGATATACAGGGCAAGGGCGGCATTGACCTTATGATAGACAGAACAGTCAAAATTTTTGAAATCGTTGCATTTTTTGTAAAATTAATTTTATTGATGTATTTTAGGTATATGTAATCATCACATTAATTCTAGGAATTTGTAACTGCATATGATATAACTTGAATTTTCCCCCATTTTCTTCCCCTCTCTTGACAGTTTTATTCAGTAACAAAACTAAGTAAGCACATAAGCCAGTAAGAACAGATACTTTAATAAATTATGGCATGGTTATAAGGCATACTCTTTTAGGGAGAAGTGCAGCATTTATTAGTAGAATTTTTAAAGTTTCAACATATGAGAAAAATATATTATTGATATGGCATATTGAGTATCATAAATAGATACTAATATTCCAATTTATAGACAAGTCATTTAAACCTCTAAAGAAAATTGTCAAATCATATATACTAAATGATTTTAGCAAATATTTAACAATGAATGTGTTTAAAGAAAAGATACTCCGCTTCGTATGTCATATTCCTTATTAAATATTCTACTGGAAGATACAAGTTATAAAGAGGGAATATAACTGACTTCCAATCATCTATAATGTTTAAAGCATTTCAAGTTCCATTTTCAAATATCTGAAAATTCATATTGTCACTGATGACAGAGTATCTAGTTATGTATGGTCACTTCACAGGTTAATAAATGCTGAAATTAATTTATTTCAGTTCTAACTTTTAACTGACAAAACTGCATAACAATATAATAAATTGGAAAGGAAATGTCACTATAAATTTCCACAGCATAATGATAATGCTTTTGCCTTTTCCTTCTCTTAAGGCCTTATGCTGCTTTTGAAAATTACTGCATAATTGTGAAGAATAAACTTTCCATGGACATAAATATAATT
This sequence comes from Octomys mimax, assembly GCA_002564305.1. Taxonomy (NCBI): domain Eukaryota; kingdom Metazoa; phylum Chordata; class Mammalia; order Rodentia; family Octodontidae; genus Octomys; species Octomys mimax. The sequence goes on along the minus strand of NDGM011239845.1, from coordinate 13,690 downwards.
CCATTTGCAGATAAAAAGTGAGAAAATGAATATTCTCTATTACATCTTGCTAATCACATTAATTCAAATGCTTTTTCACTGTAAACTTGAAAATAGTTTCCATTGCATTTGATATTTTATGATTCTTAAGATTTATACACTAAGCATAATATTATACAATATGAAAGATGATGAAAACAAAAATATATGATCCAAAACTCTAACTATATCCTATTTTTCATAAAAAGGCATGAAATCAGAGAATAAAATGATAATAACTGATAACACCTTAGAGAAAAATAGGGACATTTTTCAAAATGTACTAGCTTTCAATTATGTAAGATGAATAAATTATGAAAATTGAATACACAGTACAGTGGTTACAATAATAATATGCTTTATACTTCATAATTACAATTGATCTTCTGTGGTGTCACTCCATCCCAATAGAAACAGAAGTCAAACTTATGTAAAGTGATGGTCAGATTAGGTATCTTTCATAGTCATTTTATTAAATACATATTAAAATGATACCTGCACACCATAAATGTGTAAAATATTCTCTTGTCAAACATAGCTCAGTGATACTTAATATTTATACAATTTTAAAGTCTTTCCAGTTAGAAAGTATAAAATACCAAAATTTTGAGCCTTAAGTTTATTTTCAGGGCATAATAATTTGGCTCTCATATTCTGTGTGACAATGAACCAATGCAACTAACTTTAATTTGTTAATTTCAGTTTTCTGAAGTAAAATCATTTTTTACTTCAATGTCATCACAGGAAAACTTGTAGCTAAATCTTAAGTTGTTCAATAAAATATATTTTCCCAATCAAATATAAGCAGCCAAAATTTTAATAAGTATAACAAATACATTGGTATTTATTGTAGAAAGTTTATGGAATTTTCAGTCTCAATGAAGACATTAATTTTTCAAAAATGGCTTTATCATAACAGGGAAAATGTATTCAGGTCTTCTCTCAATGTATTCCTAACTTTTGGTTGCACTTTTCAAACCTGTCAGGCAGACATTAATTTTTCCCCAGGAAGTCAAAGGAATCAACAGTTCAATAGGCTATCATGATATAATAAAATGCTATCAATATCACTTTTAATTTAAAAAATTAAATACTAGTGGGAAGTAATGAACATTTTCACATAGATTAAAAGCCTGATAAAAACTTATTTGTCTTTAATTGAAGCAATAATTTCTTTCAAAAATATATTTGGTATAGGGACTCACTACGCAGCTTGAACTCATAGTGATCCTCCTGTTTTCAGCCTCCCCAGCACTGGGATTACAGACATACAACACTACACCGGGACTCAGTCACTGGCTCAGCATGAGCTGGGCTGAGCCGGCATATCATGTGGTGCAGGCGATCAAACCCTGGTCCCTGCACTTTCCTAAGCAGGTATTTAGTCTGCTGAGCTGTCTTTCTAGCCTTAAAGTAATAATCATGATCAGTTAAATTCTAGACTATTCTTCTTTGGAGATAATTGTCTCATATTGTCCTGCAAAATAAAAATAATTATTGACATATTTTTATGTTTTATTCAAGATGTAGGTGACAGTGGTTTGCAATAATCCAGGCAGTGGGAAGAAAAGATGGGGCTAAAGATCACATCATGATAAGACATTCTTAACTAAGAATAGCATTTAGAGCATAAATTCAGCCTGTGAAGGCATAATGCCGGAAAGAAACATTGGAAGGAAAAAGTTGGCCATGGGCCTAGAAAACCAGGAAAGGAGATTTGTGCAATAAAATGTTTAAATTATAACTATGGAGATATATGGAGAGGAAAATGATTTCAAGGGAAAATATGAGTCAAAATCCTAGGTCTTAAACACTGAGGTTACACTACTTACTTTAATGACATCCTGATGCTATAATTTGTTGCCTTTGTTATGAAACTTGATTTTTGTTTTGTTACCTTATATTTATATTTTCATTTTGGTGTTAGGGCCGAAACCCAGAGCTTTGTACATGTGGAAGAGGCCTTCTAACACCAAGCTACATTTCCAATCCTCTTTCCTCATTTTTAATTGTCAGGTAAATTTGAATGCAATTTTTGTACAACATAATCTTTTGCTATATAGACAGTGTGGAATGAGTGAATATAGGTGGTTAACATATGTAATATCTAATGCAGTTATTTTTACAGTGAAAATGCTTAAAATCTCCTCTTGTTGAATTTTTCAAAATATAATATATTTTATTAACTAGTTTGTACACTACACATCTTGAACTTATTCTTTCTGCCTACCTGATATTTTGCATTATTTAAAAAATGTCACCCCAAAACACCAAAATTAATTCCTCCTATCTGTTCCCTTTACATTTTTAAGCAATCTTAATTTCCTTTCCTTTTTCTTTCCCTTTAGAGCTCTGGGAAACAGAAGCTCTCTTCCTTTATTTAATTTTTACATCTTATTATTTTTCTAAATATAAAGTTATTGACAAGCAAAAATACAAGAAAGTCTACATATTAAATAGTCATGTGATGTGTTGATGAAATGTGTATTAGGGAATGTTTAAATAAAGCAAGCATATATATTCAAATAGTTATCAGTTATTTAGGGCAAAATCTTTCAAAGTCACCATGGCTCCCAACATATTCCTCTTTTATGTTTTGTTTTGTTAGAGACGCATGTTCCACTGCATTTAGAGATGCTGTAATTAGAGAAGTCTTCAAAAAACTTTATGATACTTGATGCCAGTACAAAGATTGTAGGTACTTACATTCAGAAAAATAACCCAACATAGTCCAATAGGAAATTGATCAAATGTGTGTAGGTGGGACTAGGCCTCAGGGCCTGAAGCAAGCAAGCAGCCTCAGTCTTGAGATAAACATCCTGTCTTGTTAAGGTGAGCTATTAGGGGGCTGGGGAGATGGCTCAGTAGAATAAGCACTTCCCTGGCAAGTGCAAGTGCCCGAGTTCAATCCCTGGTTCCACAAAAAAAAAAAAAAAACAAATAAGGTGAGCTATTAGTCCCTAGGCAACCTTGTGTCACGTGTTACAAACAGCAAAAGTATAAAGGACCATTTTGTTATGGAAAAAAAGAAAGAAAAAATATATATGTATACACAAGATAGTTAGGATAGTTGTACAGCTACTTTCTCTTAATGCATTGAGAGGAAAGGTTTGTACTAATAGTGTTTAGACAAGATATCATGTCTGCATCTTGTCCTCTGAATAACTACTATGGAAACGACAATATGAAATGTATTAATTATTGTAACAGTCCTACTAACCCATTTTGCAACTGTTTCACAGATATTTTATCATTTTTTCTCATTAAAATGAATAATAGTAAATAAAATTTTAAGAAGAGGACAGGCCCTACTAAAATAACAAACATACAAAAAACATCTTTCAAAGTTATTGTATATAAATTGACATGTACAGTTGCATTCTGGATATTTGTAGTCACTCTACTATTCAGACAGGACATGAGAACTGTTGCTTTCCACATAACTGTAACTGAAGAGCCATTGATTAACTTTTCTTTAGTTCTTCTGTATTTATTCTGGAATTCTCTCCAGTTTCGTGTAATCATCTTCCTACTCTGAAACTTTTGAGATTTGTATTTTTAGATTACACAAAAATGAGGCCATGCAGAACTTTTATTTTGGTGCAGGCTTTATTTCATTTAACAGTTGGATCTCCAAGTCTACTCATGTTGCTAACTATTACACTACTTCATCTTTGGTAAGGCTGAGTTCTCAATTATCATACTTATTACATTTTCTTCATGCATTCATCAGTACTATACTTCTAGCTTCCTTGTGTTGGCTATTATGAATAGTAACTAATGCTTTAATAAATATTAAAAGATGTAATAATGTCTAATATATAGACCATGAAGAATAACATAGTGCATACAAAATTATTTAGTAAGCTCTAATGTATTAGTGACTAATATATTATACCATCAGTTAGTAATGTAAGTGTTTCAAAAATACAGATTTTCATATTTCTCTTCTCTTTTCTGTTTGTTTTTTTTTTGTCCATACCAGGGATTGAACTCAGGCTCTTGCACTTGCCAGGCAAGTGTGTACTCTACTGAGGTATCTCCCAGGACCTCAAATTTCTATCTAATCAAAATTTTTTAATTTAATGATTTTACCTATACTTTGCTTCAAAATTTATACAAATTGTGATGCAAAATTGATAAATCTGTTCTCTTTATAAAATACATGAGAAGCAAAATCATTCAGCAAAGATTTTGTAACTGCACAACATCTCTGAAATATTATTTTACTTGCCTTTTGAATTCTCCAAATTAATGTCAAAGGGAGAAAGACAAAAAATAAATATTCTAAATATGACATCTATGTGAACAAAAAGAGTGATGCAAGCTATATAGTTTTATAGTCCTTATTAACGGTCCTTTTTTCGGTCATCCTTTGCAAAATGCTTTTAGAATAAAGGTTAAAAGCTTCTGTATAGGAACAAAACCAAATAATAAATGACAAGGCCAATCTGTACAAGCAAGTAATAAATAATTCCACAGATAAAATATTAAGTGAACTCATTTTTTTTACATAATTCTAACTATATAATGCCTGGAGCATTTAATTGAATATAAATAAAGGTTTATAAACCTATAATTAAAGCGATTTATGTTTCCTTCAGAATTTTATACTGGTTTGGGTTTTATCTAGCAAGCATTTAATTTTAAAATATTTGCCAAATAAAATGTTTAAAAATTGACTATTTTATAATGTTCTACCTTTTTTCTTTTAAATTTTAGCTTTTATTTTTTTATATATTTAATACAAGGTCAACAGGGTCTCATTACACAGCTCAGAGACCTAGTAATCCTTCTGTTTTCAGCCTCCCAGCTGGGATTACAGGCATGCGCCACCATGCGCAGTCTCAATAGCCATCTCAGGGTGCCCCGGGGGATGGGGAGGCAGGCACAGCATGCGGAGCTTGGGGCCTGGGATCGAACTGGGTCCTTGTGTCTTCCTAAGCAAGTGCTTTAATCTGCTGAGCTATCTGGCCGTCCCTTAATGTTCCACCTTTAATAGTCACTGTTTAAAAAAACGGGAAGCCTCTCTGATTCATAGATAATTAAGGCAATTTCACCATTTGTCTGAATGTCATTATATTCATCTTCAATGTAATTTAAATCACTATCCCGTCATATTTATTTCAGTTAAGATCAGTATAAACATAATTAGTGGCCTAGGATGATTTTGTAATTGAGACCAAATATTTAAAATGTTATCTCTTACTTAAAGGAACAATAAATATATTGAGAGACATAATAGCTCATCAATCAAAATAAAATTATGAATACAGAAGACAGCAATGCCCTCAGTCTCCCTAAAAGCGCTCCCCCAACTTTGAACACACTTTATCCCATTCTTCCTGTCACTGTGGGAAGCAGTTCTTGACGGGCTCTTCCCTGAGTCTTCACGAGGTGTGATCCCATGGGTGGTGGGTATTGCGGTCCAGTGCAGCCACCGTGAAGGCCCACCTGTGCTTAGCAGCTTCTCCACTACAACTGTTCCTGTGCAAAGATTACAATGGTCATGAAAGGCAAACGTTTGGATAGTTTCAGATCAAGGAGACAGCCAGGACAGCACAACATGAAAAAGGATTCCATAAGTGCTTCTCGCAGAAGGTGCAGTGATGGGACACGCGCATCCTCGGCAAGGGTTGCCTTTGGAGGAGTTTTAACACGATGTATCATTCACTGTAAGCTGCTTTTTGAGAATTTAACATTCATTTTATATTTCAGTCACATCTTATACTTGTACACACGGGATTGATTTCAAAATCATGTTGTTGGGATAATATGAAAATATTNNNNAATATGAAAATATTTGGCCTCGGGCCGGCCAAATAGCTCAGTGGATTAAAGTGCCTGCAAGCAGGCAGAGGCGCCAGGGTTCGATCTGGGCCTGGCAGGCTGGCTCCACCCCGGGGCGCGCTGAGATGGGCTTTGAGACTGGGCTTGGTGGCGCGTGCCTGCAATGCCAGCTCTTGGGAGGCTGTAAACAGGCGGATCAAACGATCTAGTAGTGAGACCCTGAACACCCTCAAAACCCCCGCCACCGCAAAAAAAAAAAAAAAAAAAAAAAAAGAAAAGAAAAAGAAAAAGAAAATACTTGCCTAAAAGCCAAGTGAAATTCTTCTGCTGACATTTATGCTGCTGTACTTCTTGAGATGCAGAGAAAAGCATGAATGGTTGCTCCTTACCCTTCCAGGTAGCTATTTACCCTTCCTCTGTGACTCTGCCTTGCACCATTCCTGCTCAGGTTCTGACGCCTATAACTATTGCAGTTATAATAGAACTTGTCATAAGTACATCAAAATGAAATGACTATAATTGTGTTTAAAGGAAAAGATAAAGGTTTTTCTTTTCTGTATATAATGTAGAGATGTGACTTTTAGTAGTTTAAGAATCACATGTGTTTTGGTCACCAATCCATGTCAGTTTTACATAAATAGTCACTTAAATAACTTTTACAAATAAAATATTTTGCCTGCAAGCAGGAGCAAGGACCGGGGGTTCAATTCCTGGGCCTGCCGTGCCCGCCCGGCCCCCAAGCACGCTGAGACAGTGACTGAAACAGGGCATGGTGGCACGTGCCTGCAGTCCCAGTGTTTGGGAGGCTGAAAGCAGGAGGATCACTGCAAGTCCGAGCTACGTAGTGAGACCCTGCAGACCCTGTAGCAAATACATTTTTTTATCATAATGTTTTTCCTAATAACGTATGTCTCCTTTCTATGCCGACCCGGACAGCAATGTCAAAAATTTTAAAGCTTTTATAGTTTCTGAGCTTCTGCTTCCTATTAATCTAGCTGCTTCATAGTTGCCTTTTTAGGATAACTGTCAGGGAGAAAAAATATAACTTACTCAAAATAGTTTTGCAAGTACCAGATCTTCAAATGGTAGAGGAGACTATCTCAGCTGCAATTATTTCAGTTTTCTGAACACAGTATTTAATTTATGTTCTTTAACTGCAATATTAATGCTGGTATTTGTCTGGAAATTTTTATATGGAAAATATGCTTAGATAGTTCTTGTCTAGCTCAGAAGTAGTGAAGCTGAAGGAGGAAAAAAGTTAATAATAGAGTAGGAGTTTCATGATAGCAACATGGCTTTATAAGTAAATTCATACACATCCGCCTCTATACTTTTTTATATATTAAGTAACATAAACACATTGAACGGTTCATTTAATTCCTAATTTTTCACTTGAATAAATCATCCTGATGTTCTACTTCACATGAAATAGTTTTACAGAAAAATAAAATACCTTATTTTAGAAAATAATTAAAAAGAACTCCCTTTCTGATCCTGTACTAAATCAGTTTATTATTGTATGATGACTCAAAATATTCAAAATGATGTAAGCAAAGGTCAATTCAGAGGCAAATGAATAACATTTGGAAGAAAAATAAAGGTAGTTATAAATGATGCCATACTATTATTAATTTTAATTTTAAAATTAACTTTATACTTTTTCTTATACTTTGCATCCTTCTTTATTGTAACAATGTATCCTCAGTTTCATTTTATTAGATATTTTCTTTCTGTCTTGTTAAACCATAGAAACACATTGTGTGAAATATTATTCTGAAAGATTTAACTAAAATTACTTCTTATGACTCTTTTTTAAAACTGTATTTTAAGTAAAAATAATGAAAATAAAATCAATGGTACAAAATTTCAACACAAGATAGGAGAATAACAATGGATGATACATTATGTTATATTCAAAGTAGTTGCTCATATCATGAGACACAGCCATACAAGATTAATCAAACAGTATAAGCTTAAACCCTTATTTTCAATGAACTAGTAGCAATTAGTACCAAAACTATCTTCATTATCTTGTGTGTATGTAAATGTATATCCATACTTATTCATGTATTTATTTATTTTCCCATGTCCCTACTTCTATTTTCTCTTCTTCCATTTTCTCTTTCCTTTTGATAATTTTTTTCCCATTTCATAGTATCTATTGTACTTTTTTGGGCTTATGTATTATGTCAGCTCTGACACGGAGGATACAATATACTGTCTACACACAAAAGATTTGATTTATTTCACTTATGACTATGGACTCCAGTTGTACCTATTTCCCAATAAAAGCCTCAAGTTTATCTGTCTTTATAGCTGAGTTGTCCTTCATTGTATAAAAATACCACATTTTTAAAAATCCGTTCCTCAGTTCATGAGAATTTGGGTTGTTTCCCAGATTTAGTTATTACCAACTGTGTTGCTATAAACGGGGGTGCACATATATTGCTGTAGCATGATGTGTGTAATTCTTCTGGGAATGTACTGGGAATAGCTGGGTCAAACCTGACCTCTAATCCTAGGTTTTTGAGGAATCTTCACACTGACTTGCATGAAGTTAAACCAGTCTACATTCCTCCCAACAGTGGAGAAGGGTTCTTTTGCCCCACAACCCCTCTAGAATTTGTTGTTGGCTGATTTCTTGATGATAGCCATTCTTTCTGGGGGTGAGATGGGATTCCAATGTTGTTTATTACATAATAAATTTCAAAATATATGCTATATTATGTAACATATACAAGACATGAAATGATCTAAAAATCTTTCTTTTTCATTCTTTATTATTTTTTTTCAGAACCTGGGATTGAACTCAGGCCCTTGGGATTGAACTTAGGCCCTTGTGCTTGCCAGGGAGGCACTTATTCCAATGAGCCATCTCCCCAGCCCTTTGAAATCATTTTTAACTCTAGACTATTTCGCATATCTACTGAGCAAATATATTTCTTGAGTTAAAGAATTGTATAAAAAGTGCATTGAGATAAAATACATCTTTTTATAATTTGAATGTGCAAAAAGATGCTATTAAATACTATAAAATTTTACAGTTCCTGGAATATCTTAATGTATTAGTATAAGGTAAAAACTGATATGTCTTTTCCTAGAGATAGATATATAAATTTGTGTTAAACAAACTCTTATTTTGTGAAGTGTTTCTATGAAGTGTAGAGACTGCCATTTCTTGCTCATTTCCCACTAACCTGCTCTAGGAGACTGAGTTGCCCACTCCTCTAGGGCAAAGATGTCAAGAGACAGTAGACATTGACTCTTGAAATATCTGTTCAAGGTGACTTTCAGAGGTCTTGCTTCACGTTGAGTGATACTTCCTTATTAGGAAGAACCCAGGGAAACCTTACCCACTAAATGCTCCTGTCTAGCAAAAGTTATGTGTGTCAGGCTAGTAAGTCATAGGAAACAAGGTAGTGAATAATTTAGCTCCCAGTGTCTAGAATTGAAAATATACAGATACATAAACTCACTGTTTATGGAAACAGAGACCACTGTACATTGCACATATCTTAAGATAGCTGAACAGTAACATATTTGAAGATTAAAGCACCATTTGTAGACAGAGATGAATCACAATGTCTCCAAAATATTGGGGGACACCAGAGAAAGAACACACAAGGGAAGGGAAAAGAGGAAATGGGTGTGGGGAGAGAAAAGAATTAAGACGTGTTATGTACATGTACAGACTTCTCGCAGAGAACACAATCTTTATGTACTGCAAAACATGTGCTAATAAAAAAAGTAGTATAGATTCAATACACTACAGATAGATTGAAATAGAGGAACGTGTTTTATGATGTACAAACTTCATTTGAAGAGAATAATACAATATAAATAAATTGATAAGTACAATCCTGGAAGATTAACTTGGCAAAGAAGAAATATTTAATGACAGGTAAAATGAAGTATTTAATATAAACTTTAAATGTAATTAATAACCCAGAAAGATCATACTTGAAATACAAATAGCAGTCATCTGGGCAAAATATATGTATGTTTCTAATGAAGAATTACTTAAATATATTAGTATAGTACATAAATATATGTCTGTATGTGTGTTTACTATAACAGCATTGACATGATGGTGGTTTGTTAGTAAGAAAAAACATGACTAGGAAAAGCATAGACAGAGGGCAGAGACAAGAGTGACAGAGATGAGGTTCTTGCCCTGGGTTGAGATATTTTCAGTGGAGAAGACTCAGTCTTGGCCCACTGCCTGCTTAGGAGCCACTGTGGTGTTGGCTTGGAGAAATCAGCTTGCCATCTGCTGCCTGTGGGACATCCATCTCTGAAGGGTTAGAGAAAGCTGCAAGTGGGATAGTGTCTCCTCAGAAGCACTGTACTGCATGATTGCCCAAGGGGATGTGTTGAGAAAAAGTGCTGACTCAGTTATGCTGATCATACACCGCAGAGGCTGTTTGTAGGAAAAGTATGAACTCTGAAGACACAAGAGGTGCAAAGCTTCAGATATCACCTAATGTGGCTGAGACGCCAAAATGCTTCTGGCTGCTGAGTCTTTTTGGCTTCCATGCTCTGTGGAGGTAGACACTGATGACTGGAGGAGGGTCAGAGCTAGGCCTGAGATTACTTTACATACTCCAGGCACCTGCACAGCAGGGATGTGAGACATAAAGAGAAAATTAGGTTCTTTTGTACTGCGCCCCAGGAACTATACTAACCAGGCTTCACTGCCACCTGGTGAAGAAGAAATATATGTTTGAAACCTTAGACATGTCTTCAAAAACATGCAAGAAAAGGCAGTAGAGTACTTTGCACTCATCTGTGGAGGACACTGTCCATGTTTCCCCGTGGACGACAGAAACCAACTGCAAACCCGAATCCTGTATATTGTCTATTTTACTCTGCACTTATATACTTTAGGTGGAGCTCCATTTATAGATTGGGCACAATAAGAGATTGATAGCCACGATTTCCATCTCCACATGTAATTATTTTCTTATTGAGAAATTTGACCTTTCATTTAAAAGTAAAAAGCAACTGATGGCTTCCCTTTATTATGACCACATTAACAGTGTTACTGCTCTTTCCCTTCATTGTAATTATTAGATAAATAAGGGCTACTTGAACTGTACTACAACAGTCTGTCTCGAGGAGCTACTAAGTGACTATGGGAAAGAGTACAGTGTGGGTTTGAAAGAGGGATGCCTCATACCTGAGCTGGGTGGGATGGTGCCACTCCAGCTCTAGAGTAAAAAGGGCATGGGATTGCAAACTTATGAAGAATTTATTACAGGAGTCTTCCATTTAATATTTCCCAACTTGCGTAAGCATGGCTCCCTGAAATTACAGAAAACAAATAAAGAAAAAATCATTTCAGATGATGAAAGACTATTAAAATGGAGAACTGACAAACTGTTTAATTATTTAGCTTTCAAACATTGGAAATTCTCGACACAAAGCAGTAACTCTAAATTTCTACTTGAGCTAGCACTATAATCTTTACAAATGGAAAATAATTCTTCCACTTGCCCCAAAATAGAGGAGATGTGTCATTATGAGTCATCTTGTCTCTGGATATATCAATTATCCCATAAGTTCAGTCACCATCCACATAATGTTCTGTTATTTAAAGATTAACTATAAAGTTAAATTCCAGTAGATAACAATATAAAATACAATTGGAAGAATAAGAGATATGGAAATTAACATTTCTAAATACATAGCCACATAACACTGATGCAGAATAGGCAAGGGTTAATTTGCATAATTGGTTGATGAGGAGGGAATGTACTCCCTTCCTTCCTTTGATCCTCGTTCTGCTTTTATCTGACTCAGCCAGAGGCTCCACACAGCATTTGCATTTCCCGCAGACACTTCAAGTGTCCCTGGAGCTGAGGGTCACAAATCTCCAGCGTTAGAATTTGTGCTGCTGCCTAAAATTGCTTTAAAAGCTTTTTCTTGTTTTAGTCTCACTGGAAACTCTAATATTTAGTGAGATTCTTACAGGTTCCTTTTATATCCAACATTGTCTACTCATGTGGTACCTCTCTCTTTTTATGGTAGTTGACAGAATATATAATAACTTGTATATAATAACATATATATATAATAACATATCTTTCATCATAAAGGAGGTGTCATAACTTGCGCCACACCAATGAATCCCAAGTACTTCAATGAAGTGTTTTCTCTTGGGCTTTTATGAGGTTGATCTCGCACACTGCTTTTCATATATCTTCTTTTTTTTTTTTTTTTTTTTTTT
>NDGM011239839.1:6475-23634 GCA_002564305.1 Octomys mimax | reverse complement strand
GGGGGAGGCAGCACAGCACACCTGGGATCGAGCCCTGGCCGCTGTGCTCAGCCTAAGCAGGTATGGGTAACTTCTGAGTCCTGCAAATTTGCCTGCTGTGGATTAATAAACAGTGCAAACAGAGAGTGGATGATGAGGATGGGGACCTCACTCAGGAGCTGTGACTGCAGGGTCGTGCAGCAGAAAGGGTCAAGTTTGTGCAGAGGGAGGCCCCTCAACGACCTCCTGCACATGCTCAGCCCCAAAAGGCCACCCTCAGTTGTCAAACGTCATCCCTCACCCAGCCTTCTACATCAACTCACGCTATTCTGGAGTCTGCAAGCAGCAAATTGTTCGCGACCTGCACGCACGTATTCTAGGAAACATCCGAGGTAAAATCTGACATTATGTAACTGGAAATCGAAGCGAAGGCCAGGCTGCTTCAGCGCATGCCCACCAATCCACAGCTCTCGCCCGAGCCGGAGCAGCTCTGTACTCTTCACCTCTGGGAAAGGGGTTCTTGCTTGAACTTTCCACTTGGAACTGGGCTGAGCCTGAGGACGACATCAGGCGGGAGAGAGGTTGGCCCTGAGCACATGCATTCTGTTAGCGCCTATCCAGTAAAATAGCGACGACCGGGATACCTCCAGACAGGAGGACATCTGCCCAAATGAACTTTCTGGTTAAACATTAAAAGCTCTTTCAACTCTTGTTAATTTTTTGTTTTCCTCTGAACTGGGTCACACGAGTTCCCACCTTAATAAGTATGGTAACCAAATTCTAATTTCACATTCCTCCACTGCTCCAGACTTTTGCTTGGCCTCAGGGTCAGCGGGCATGAATGACGACTCTGGCTCCGACTGCAGGAAAACACGGGGGTGAAGTGCTTCCGGAAGAGCGGATGCTGCACGGCAAGCTTGCCTTTTGCTTTCGACTCTTTCTTTCTTTCTTTCTTTCTTTCTTTCTTGTATTTTAGGAAAGGGTCTACAGGGTGTTCAGGGTCTCACCGCTAGACTGGACTCATAGTGATCCTCCAGTTTAGAGCCTGCCAAGAGGTGGGATTACAGGTGCGCCACCAGGCCCAGTCTCAATGCGCTGCCGGGGGCAGGGCTGGCAGGGGGATGGGGGGATCGAACCCCGGCCCAGGCTCCTGCTTACAGGCCCTTTAATCCACTAAGCTATTTGGTCGGCCCTGGATGATTTTTCTTGGGTGTAGTGTACTATATGAGGCAGAGGAAAGGCTAGGCTTTCTCTTATGGACTGAGGTTGCAGGCAAGGCCTTTGTGCCAGCCCCTGTAGCTTGTGGCTAAAGCATCTTTGCCTATAGCCTCTTCCTTTCTTTTTTTAATACTGTCTTGCTATGTGGCCCAGGCTGGCCTCGAACTCACAGTGATCCTCCAGCCTCAGCCTCCAGGTGTTGGGATTACAGGTGTGTACCTCAAAGCCCAGCAACAACCAACCAACCAACCAACCAACCAACCAGAGAACTGTAGTTCTTTAAGGTCTTTGGCTGCAGTACAGGAGTAGACAGTGAGCTGAGTTTAGTAACCTGAGATGTGTTTCTGCACAGACTTAAGCATCAGACAGCAAGCGCTGCCTGTGGATGAGCAGAAGAAAATGTACTGTGTCTATCAGGGCTTCATTTCCAGCCGCAAGGACCTTTCGGTGGTTGGAATGCAGGCAGAGTTAGCGGCACTCCGCTGCAGGGTCACAACTCTCACAGGGCGGTTTAACATAATGCAGTACTAGAAAGTGACGCAGGCGGCTGAAGATAAACGGCCTTGATAGGATGGGGCTCACCTGAAAACTTTTTGGAACTTGTGTCTGGGATCATCTGCGCTTTTGGAGAGGATGCTAAAGGCTAATTTTCCATGGCGCTGGGGCTGGGGATCGACGCCAAATTCCTATTTCCAGTCCTAAGTTATGTAATCAGAAATAAGGCTGTCCAAGCTTCACATCAAATAGGCTCGCTTTCTGGCAGACTATGAAAAAAAATCAGTTTTACTGTTTGAAGTCGGCATTTGTTTATATAATGCAACAAGCCGCGGCAGCCAAACATGATAATTAAATACTTTAACAAGTGAGAAATCTTGCCAGAATATGTAATTTAAGGGAAGGGGGAGGTAAGTGGAGAGCTGATATGCAGCAGAAAATGCTGAATTATTTAGTTCACACAGCTCAGAAGCAGACATGCTAAGAGGCTGCCCACAGACACACTAAAAGAAAAAGCAACAGGCATGGCAGCACAGGCCCGTCATCTCAGCACTCGGGAGGCTGGGGCAGGAGGCTCACCTGAGTGTGAGGTCAGCCCTGGCTACACAGTGAGTTCAAAGCCAGCCTGTAGCACATGGTGAACCGCTGTCTAAAAATAAAAAAAAAAAGAGAAATATGCAAAAAGGCCAGTTATTTACTCTTCATATATAAATGGTACTCTTCTCACTCAAATCTGAGACATGAGGTTTTTCACTTTCCCATCATCATAAAATCCTGCGTACAAAAATGAAAACCCTGCAAAGAAACACCTAACTGTATTCTTCTGCCCCTTCCATTATCAAGTAATTTTTGTATCCTCTTACTTCACCTGACTGCTACTGCAGGTGAAGTACAGCTTTGGTTTAACGCAGGATTAGAGTTAAGGTGAGCAACTAATTAGGTTTTTTTTTTTTTTCAAAGGATTCAACTTCTAAGATAATAGGGAAATCGTCCTTAATCTCAGTTCACTCATCTGCAAGTCAGAGGAGGAACATGCCCTGGACCTCCCCCAGGAACTCAGAGAAACAAAGGAAGCCCCAGACAGCAGTGGCAAGTGCTCTGCACAGTGCTCAGAGCCCCCAGGGACAGTAAGGTGCCCACAGGCCAGGCATGGAGTCAGGCTCTCGTGTTCTCCACAGCTCAGAGGTTGCCCAAGCAAACAGAGTCCTTGCACAGGTGAAGGGGGGAGTGAGGTGAGGGAATATACTGGGATGGAGACTTTGGGTATCATTTCATCTTTTCCTACTCAGTACTGGGTTCTTGTGTCCTGGAGCATGACCTCTTTCATATCAGGGACTCCCTGGTCAAAGGGACCACTGGCTTTTGCCTGGCCAGCAACACAAGCTTCCTAACTTGTATTCCTTTTCCACTTCACTGCTGGCAATGTATTCTCCACCCAACAGCTACCATGAATCTTCAAAAAGCCAAACTGCATTCTGGGAGGCTGTGGCAGGAAAATCATGTTTGAGCCCAGTGTGGGCAATTTTGCATGACCCTGCTTCAAAATAAAAAAATTACAAATAGCTCAGCATATTAAAGTGTCTGCAAGCAGGCTCAGGGGCCGGGGGTTCGATTCCCAGGCCTCCCGTGCCGGCCCTCCCCCGGGGTGTGCTGAGATGGAAATTGAGACTGGGTGTTGTGGCACAGGCCTGTAATCCCAGCACTTGGGAGGATGTAAACAGGCAGATCACTACGAGTCTGGTCTAGTAGTGAGACCCTGAATACTCTGTAAGCCCTTTTAAAAAAAAAGAATAAGCTAGGCTCCACAGGCTACCACCAATATGGTTCCCCTCCCTCCCCAAAGCCATGGCCCATGAGCCCCAGCCACTCCAGCTTTCATTCATTGCCCAGTCATTAATTCTTGTCCCACAGGGCTTCCCAAGCACTTTCCAACTAAAATCCACTCAGAGGATGCTGAGATCCTCGTTCACAGTTAGAATTATACATTCATTATGGTTTTAAAAGTATTGTCTTTCAGCTGCACTAGGCTCTGAGCTCCAGACCCTGTCTGCCTAACTCACCACAACCTCAGCGCTCACAGAAGGGTCTGGCAGGCAGAGACCTCTGCCAAGGGAGCGCGTGGACACCAGACCCTGTCTGCATCCCGATGTGACCAGCTCCTCGTCCATCCTGCCTCGGGCTCCTCTTACCCACCACACCTCTTCCTTCTTTGAAAAAGCACTTTTTTGGGTAGAGGGAGAAAGAGGTCAGCCATGCGGGCAGCTACCTGGGGCCAACAACTACTAGGCTTGTGGGAGCCAGGGTTTCCCCACTGTTTCTAGGAAAAACAGAGAACCCTAAAGTCTCAGTGAATGACTAGAAGTCTGAGCCATCTGCGGGGAAAGGCAGACACCTGGAACGCACGCTGTTAAGTGAAATGGGTCAGCCACCCAAGCTGGAATACCACATGGCACCTCACATTTGAGGAAGGTGAAGTATAAATAAAGAGCAAAATAAAAGGCAGATCTGGGAGACAGGTGTTTTGCAAATGAGAAGGGGTCTGGGAGACTGGACAAGGGGATGGGGAGGGGAAAAGGAGAAGTAAGAAGGTTTACGATGGGTCGTGCACACGTGCCAAATACCCACAACGAACACATAAACACGTGATAAACATGAATTGAAAACAGTAATGATGAAAACAGGGAAAGGAGGATCAGAGGGAGGGAGGGAGGGAAAGGGGCTTATAGAAGACCCAAGATGTGTTACGGATTTGTATCTACTCCTTAAGATGAATGTAACCTTCAGGCACCACAAACATGTATAAAACTAAAAGTTCAGAAAAATGCAAAAATGTTTCTTTCCTCCTTAGGTCTAAGGCCTGACATGCTGGCACAACTCCAGGCGGCGCCACCTGCGGGTCAGTGCTCAGTGCCAGGTGGCACAGCAGGTGCCACATGCCGGACACGGCAGCAGGTGGTGGCCCTGCTTGGTGCTCCAGCATTGTCCTCTGCAGGATTCACCCCGCTCTTTGTCCTGCTCTTGGGGTTCTTATTATAACCCAACATTTTTTCCTTCTCATCTTTGAAAATATGATTAAATAGATCATATTCCTTATAAAGTCAATAAAAGAAAAGCAGGCTATGAAAAGAATTCACTTAAGCTGATTTTTCATTAGGAAAAAAATCTCCAATATTACTGATTTTTGAAAATTGATCCCTCATTGTTTATTTGCTTTGAAAGCATAAGCGCAGTGAAAATGCATGTGAAAAAAAAATCAATATTTTTCTCCTCTCAAAATCCATGGGACTTAGGAAGAAAAACAAATAACTATCTCACTGAGGAAAAGAAGGAAAAATTCATAAAGCCACTGTTTACCTTAAATGCAAAAATCTCTCAGCTATCCCATAAGTGGTTTCAAAAGGAAATTAGAAATTCATGTTAGGATAAAAATCTGAGTTAGAGTCCTGGCAACATGATGAACCCATTTGGTAAGAACTGGTTTAAAGTCCAAGAATCATTCTTTATACTGGGCCACAGGATGTTGCTGAAAGGGCTAAATAAATAGTTCAAGTAACTCTGGCATCAATAAGGTACTGAAAGTAATTGAGGCAAAAATGTAACCCAATGAGTGCCTTGTGATTTTATATGACCTGAAAGGTAGCTCTCCCCTCTTTAGATCAAAATCTCTGGTCCCAAAAGATGTAGCTGTCGAGGAATCAGGCATCAAATTGGATCAGACAGGGATGAGGAGGTTGCTTGGCAGTCTAAGTGCCTGCCTGGCAAGCACAAGATCCTAAGTTTGATTCCTGGTGCCACATGCCAGGGTCGTGTTAAATTGCCCAGTCTGCTATAAACTTGTGATCCTCCTGCCTCAGCCTTCCGAACTGCTGAGATTGCAGGCATGTGCCACCACACTCGGCTGCTCCTACCTTTTTTTTTTTAAACAAGGAAAACGACTGCCAGCTATCACAACTCTGAGTCAGGAAGGTTTTCTTCCTCCTGCTTGGAGGTGAGGTCTAAGTAAGAACCTTCTCTGCCTTTCCTAAAATCATAGCACAGCAGTGCAAATATATGAGCTCAAACGGGAGCGGTACAGTTGCTGAGATCTGGGTTAGGATGCCACGCAGAGCAAGGTGTGGGAGAAGAAGAGAAGGACGCTCAAGCTAAAACGCTTACAGATAAACTCAGTAACAACTGCCTCCGTGAAAGGTCATCGCCAGGCGAGGGAAGGGTATTGGTCACAATACTTGGGCTCCTGTTTTATGTACATTTAAGGTCAAGCAAGACCAACTGTTTCCTGTTACTTTGTACAGTATAGGGGGACAGGAGAAAAGTTGTGTCATCAGAAGATTACGATGCTTTTGTAGAAATGAAACAATGGAACACTGAAACAACGAAATATAAAATGTGTTCAGCAGTTACCACATTCCTTCCCTTAAGGATCAGCTTATTTCAGATTAAGGCACTCAGATTCTGAAGGCACTCAGATTCTGAAGTCTTTGTGTGTGTATTTCAGGCCAGGCTTGGCGTGGAAGCCTGGACCCAACTGATTGGAATTCTGAGCCCTTGCTTGGTCCTGCGCCAGCCAAAGCCATGGAAACCACGATGTTCTAGCAGATCAAAGAACAGTTTAAGCTTCAGAACTGCCTTAGACTTCCCAGGAATAGAAACTGCGCCTAATATGAATACAATTTCTCAAACGGGCCATTCAAATTTACTGTGGATGAGCTCAAAATATCACACTCACAAGGATCTGGAGAGCTACAAAGGGAACTACTGGCCTGCCAAGAAAACTGTAGTTCTTTTTTTTTTTTTGAACCAGACTACAAGGAACCAAAGAGTATTTGACAGAGTCATAAAGAAGCAAATCACTGTGAACGTTGTTTCCAAGGTGTTCTGGTTGTTGAAAACCCCCATGAAAAAAAAAATTTTTTTTCCAGAATTTGCAGGTATTGCAGCCAATGTTTTCTGTCTTAGCAGAGACACTGGCAGCCAGGTTCTCCTTCCATGTCGCCTGGGCACCAGGGCACGGCAGCGTGCGGGTGTGCGGGGCCCTCCTGAAACCACAGGAAGCTCTCACCCCAGCAGCAACCAGCTGAAAAAACAGAACCAAGACTTCCCGAGGCCTTGTTCACTTTTACCTTCCGGTAAGCTCTTCAGGCCCCCTCGTGCACTAGGCCATCTCCAAAGGCTTCTGCTCTTTGTGGCTCACAAGTACACAAGAGGTCTCGGACGCTTTCCACCTGCCTACTGGGAAGGTTTTCAGGGAACAGCAGTGTCTACAATGACACAACAGTTTGCTTACTGTTGGTGGGCTGCCAGGCCCATGGTTCTACGGCACAATCCCTCGTGCCTTTCATTGCTTCCTTTCTTTCCAGACTTCTGAATTCAGCTTTCCTAAAAGGGCCATCGCCACAGACAGGCTATGAGAGGAAAGCAGGTTATGTTTTTTCTTAGGAAATGTTAATGCACATTCAGGGAAGAATTTATTAACTCTTAATTAATTAGCCTATTTATTAATCAAGTATTCTATCTATATACATTTGTTTCAAGTAGGAAAAGGGAGATGGTTATAAACAAGGGAAATTAATAGACCATAAGAATTTATCACTAGAGTCTTATTTCAAGCTACTATTTTTCAAGATACTTTATAAAGTTGCATTGTGTGTGACAAACACAAATTCATTCCCTCTCAAACTCCATTTTGCTATGGTATTAGGACAGTATGATACTGTCTGTCAGCCACTGCTGGGAAGCACAGTACTTGACTGAAAAAATAACAGAAGTAAGTCTTCCAAGAAGTAGCCTCTAGCCAAAGACTCACCATCCAGGAAGTCACAAGTGAAAATTCTTTTTTAAAAACTATGACTACAAAAATACAAGATTTAAAAACACAGGTGGTCAGACATTTTTTAATAAAAAGTGAAAGATTTATACGATCTGAAGAGAAACCAGAGTATGGTCCGACATTTTGAGGCTACTAAAACCCTAAACTCTCAGTAGTAGGTAAACCGAGGTGATACTAACTCAGCTTTAATATATGTTTAAGTGGGCCTTATTTTCATGTTGTATGATTTGAATGCTCGGATCAAACAGTCACGCTTCAAACAGTCATGGTGACTGTTCAAACAGACACATGGTGTCTGTGTGTGTCCCACTGTCCCATTTGTGGAGAAAATAATTTTATGAATGCAGTCTCCTGATGGTAACTGTCCTGGGCGAGAGGAGCTGTCTTGCTTCCAGTTCAGTGCGAACGTGCTGTGTACACTGGTGGCATCACCAGCCTCGTTGGATCTCATTTTTCTCGTGGGTAACATGCAACATTTAGAGCTAGGTCTTTTCTGTGTCTAAAATGAACACCTTGATGGAGTTGCTGTGAGCAAGAGATCACAGGCTCAGTGGTCGTCTGCAAGGGAAGGATCCTGCCTGAGGTGACAGACAGACAGATGGACAGATGGACAGACGGACAGATAGACAGACAGACAGGTGCAGGTTAATAGCAGAGCAACCAATGTGGTTGAAACAGAGGGTGCTTGGGATTGATGCTACAGGCAGAGCGAGACTGCGGACGTGTGTGGAGCTGGAAGCCTATGTTAGCTGGCGATGAGCTCAGCCTGATGAGAGGCAGGCCAAGTTTACCCTTCTCCTAAACTCTCTTCACCAGGGATGCTTCCAACCTGAATGGCTCGGCTAACTTCAGCTAACCACAAATCTACTGAATTGTGGAAAGCGCAGCATCTTGACCCTTTTAATAGCTTTCATGCAGGAAGCTGCACTATATTCACATAATTTGCCTTTTTTTTTTTTTTTTTTTTTTTTAGTCCAGAGTACTTCTGGGGTGAGAAACCCTCAGAAGGAGCCACATATCTCTACCTGAAGGCTGTTCTCTTTTTTATGTGTTTGGTACACAGATTGGACTAGTAGTGATCCTCTCGTTTCAGCCTCCCCAGCGCTGGTACTTCAGGCATGCACCACCACACCCAGTATCGGTGGCTGGCTCTGCACACCTGGGGGTAGGGCCGGCGCAGCATGTGGTGCCGGCGCAGCATGTGGTGCCGGAGATCGAGTCCCAGTCCCTGTGCTTGCCTAAGCAGCCTCTTCGTCTGCTGAGCTAGTTCACTGGCCCACTTTTGTTTTTGTAATGAGAAATTCTTGTTCAAATAAGCGCATATCTGATTTGAAAGGAAAGACAGGAGATGCTGATTAGCTAGTGGACAACAATCCAGAATGGTAGGAGAAAGCAAGACAGACAGAAATACTGAGGCCAGGTTTATCCTTTACGGTGTCCTTCATCCTTACCTATCTTTCCCCCTTAATCTCTGAGGCCTAAAGCAGGGCTCCCCACTCCCCACACTAACTCAGTCAACTTCTCTGCTTTGTCAAACCTTGAGGAATAAAGGAACGAATGCCAGAAGCAGCTGGAACTTTTACCACCTATTGTATAGCTAAGACCAATAATTCCCCTCTGGCCTGTGCTGGTGCACACCAGGAGTCAAGAAAAATGATCCAACCTCTTGCCTAGCCCCAACCTTAATGACTAAATCTAACAGTAAGGCCTTGAAAGGCGGGAAGGGAAGACCTATTTTTTCTCTAAAGCCTTTTCTTCTAATGATACAAAAAAAGAGGAAAAGAGGACAAGGAATCTTATACTCTAGTGACAGGGGCACAAAGGACATAACTTAGTTTTACAAATTATTTTAACTTGCACCTGCAATCAGATTGTATTCTAAATCATTCTGGGCTCAGAGCCAAAGGCTGGTATCTGAAACACATTTTGCCATAGGCATAGTATCAGAAAAGATAAATAGGTCCCCAATTTGTGTACATTGGTCTGCTTATCTTAGGATACACTAAATACCTACAACCTGGTTACAGCTTGGTTTTACCTGACATTTTGCCCAGAAGCTGGAAGCTATCCTCAACAGGTCCCTTACTGATGTACTGACCTTTATCACTGACCCCATGGCTTATGTCTGAAGATAGAGGAATGGTGAGCAGGGGACAGTTTTTAATAGTGATTTTTTAACTTAAAACTCTCTTCAAAAAAAAGCTATTCCTAAATGTGCACATAATAGAGCATGACTCTGGCGTATGCTCTAAAGAACAAAGCTCTAATGGCCTGTCCCATGCCAGGTTCTTGGCGTGAGTGACTCTGGACACAGGGTTAGCTAGTGTGGGAACCTTCCAGTTGAGGAGACCTTAGATCAGATGAGGATGGCACCATGAAGCATGCTTCTGTGCCCAAGTGTCAAGAAAGAACTCAAGGAACTTTGCGGAAGGAAGGGGAACCAGGAAAAGCAGGTCAGAATGAGAACTAGGGGCTGACAGTTTATTCTCAGAACAGTTTTGTTTAGAAATAAAAACAATGTCCCACAATCATTGAAAATATAGCAATTAAAAATACTTTGGGTACTGAGATAAAAAAAAAGAAAAATAACGCAACTATTGAGTACAACGGCGACCTCGCTTTTGTGGGCACTGTTAGTGCTCATCGGGCATCAATTCTCTCCTTTTTCTTTCCCACCAACTTGTTTTACTGAGGTGTCCACCTCCTCATCCCTTCTGCCTGCAGTCATAACCCTGGCTCTATAGGATGATGTTATGAACCCAAGCTAATCAGGACATGACATTCTTAATACCATTACTGCCTCTGTGCTATAAGAGCCTCTATAGATTGAAGGGAGCTTCCTGCCCATATTTGCATTCCTCAGCCTTCTTGGGACCATTTACTGGAGGTTAGGGAGGAAGATGAGAAACAGCTTGAGTCCCTGATGTTCCTGAGTCACTGAGTCAGTGAATCTTCAAGGCCATTCTCCCTGGAGAGTAATTGTATGACTTTCTGTTTTATCAAACTTGAGTAAGAGTCACTATTACAGGTGAAAGTATTCTATGGGAAAAAGATCAGTAAAAGTGGGAAGCCTGGAGATATGGGATAAAAGATGTAAACCTGAATGTAGCTTGAATGTTAGGATAGAAACTGCCTTACATATCTCTGGTTTTTTCTACCTGAGCATACACTGATTTGCTAAAAATACTCCATAATATAAGCTTTCAATGGACCATACATCTAAGATGCAGAATACAGGTCATTGCTTTCCTGTGGGTCCTTAGTGGGAGTTTTAGGGTTTTGTTTCCTTTAGAACTCAATAAACTATTCTACCACTTTGTATACCTAGTGAAGGCCTCCACTATGCATTTTCTTTTTTTTTTTCACTATGCATTTTCAAAATAAAAATTTAAATACAAAGCTTTCCATATTGCCTGACATTTTATGAACAGAGTTTTCCTATCTCAGAAAGTTTATCCACCCATAAAAGTGACTATTGTGGTAGTCATGGGGTTACTTTACAGTACACGAAACAGACGGTCAGAGGTTCGTTGACACGACCCACTGATCTGCATTCCTGAAGGGCTGCAGGGGCAGGGCCAACATGGAGCCTACTGCCTGGCAACCCCTGAGAACCCTGAACTCCAAGGATGTGCAGGTTCCTCACATGAAAGGGCACAGGATTTGCATATAACCTGTGCAAGCCTCCCGTATTCTTTAAATCGCCTCTACGTTACTTATATTGTCTAGTTCAATGTAAATGATATGTAAATTCTTGTTATTCTGTATTGTTTAGAGAATGGCAAGTTCATATATGCTCAGTGCACAGGCAATCTGTTTAAAAAATATTTTTGATCTACATTAGATACACAGAGATGGAACATAGACATGAATGGGCAACTAGATACAAGAAGGAGTAAAACAAAATAGCTTGCCTTTAAGGCTAAAATCTGGTGTGCATGTGGGAAGAAGTAATTCTATGCAAATATAAACACTTGTTTAAAATCAATGCTTCCAAAGCATGGATGATTTTTAAATGGTAGGATTGAGAGAACTTCTGAGAAGCTGTTAGACATAAGTAGAAGAAAAAGTTTTCTTGGCTTTTACATCAGTCAGAAGAATGATCACGTAAGAAAAAAAATACATTGATGCATTCAATATCTCCTAGCAGATCAGTGAGTCATGTCAATGAACCTCTGACCATCTGTTTCTTGTACTCTAAAGTAACCCCATGACTATCACAATAGTTACTTTTATGGGTGGATAAACTTTCTGAGATAGGAAAACTGTTCATAAAATGTCATGCAATATGGAAAGCTTTGTATTTAAATTTTTATCTTAAAAATGCATAGTGGAGGCCATCACTAGGTATACAAAGTGGTAGAATAGTTTATTGAGTTCCAAAGGAAACAAAACCCTAAAACTCCCACTAAGGACCCAGCAATTCCCTTCTAGGCTCATTCAAACCAACATGTATAGGCAACATCATTTCAGCACAGAGGATGTTTCAAGTTGTTCTTGGTAAGTGATTGTTTATTTCTACAGGAAAACATGTTCCAGGTTCAAGTGGGATGCTGTATGTGTGTGTGTGTGTGTGTGTGTGTGTGATTCCTAGTCCTACTTATAAATGCTTTTTAACCTACAACAGTCTTCAAATGTGGGATCTAACAATAAGTTATCAATGTTTTTACAGAAGCATCTACCTAAACTTCTAGAAGGTAGCCATGATGGGAAGACTAGGAGTTGTTGGGAGTAAGGAAAGGCAGAGATTTCCTTGTCTTCTCTCCTCCACTCTAATATAATTTATAACATGCAAACACATGGGGCCATATGTCAGTCAGACTCCCATTAGTATAACAAATATTTGATATAACCAACTCATCAAGAAGGATGAGCTAAATTTTTGGTTCTGAGTTCAGAAGTTCCAGTTTGTTGTCAGCTACCTTTCCCACCATGAGGCCAGTGGTGAGGTGTCAGGTTATGGTAGAAGCAGGTCGGGGAGCAAGCTGCTTCCTTCATGGCTCAGAAGCAAGAGAAAGAAGGAGCTGGGTCTCCTCATCCCTTCATGTGGACGTCCCCAGTGAGCTACAGACCTATCACTAGGTCCCCCCTCTTCAAGATTCTACTACCCCCAGTAGCACTTTCCTAGGGAGCAACAAGCCCTTACCGCTTGGGTGTTGGGGAGAAACCCAAGCTCCAAACTAAGAGGACATAAGGAAAGAGCTGGATACTATGCCACACATGAAGCACTCCTCTGTGTGCTTCTCCATCCTTTCCCTAAGAGGGAGCAAACAGGCTACCATTTACACCATCTCCTCCTCTTCCTTTCAGGATTCCAAGCTGTATCTTATTGTTAATTCAAAGCATTTCACCTAAGCTCTTACCACAAAATAAGTAAGAATAGTTCAGTCTTAAAGTTTTAAAATTAAAACTGGGAAAAATATATATGCAACTTTGAAGTATACAGTGGATTGTGCTTCTGTTACTGCTCTGATGTGTAGCTGAAGCTTTCCTAAGTTGTTTTATATAGGGCTACCCATTTCTAAATCATTCTAGTTTTATAGCTAATAAACACATCTCTAAACTCCATTATCAAGATACATGGCCTAATAAAAAAATGTTCATACCACATTCTCTAGGTTTGAGAAATTTACTAATGTTGGAATTTCAATCATGTACGGGAATGTGGGCAAAGAATATTAGTACTAGGAACCAGAAGCCCACATGGCTCTACCTGCAGTTTCATTACAGTGTATGTTCCATAGGCTCTGTTTCCCTGAGAGCATCCCACCATTGCTTTATGCCTTCTGAGGAGACAGCACACTCCCAGATGTTTTCCAAAGGAACTTTCAGAAAACAAACCCTGCTTAAATTGAAGGTTGGCTGCCCCTAATGCGTGTGGTGTACACACATGGTTATGCTATCTGAATACTTAGTAGCTCTCAGTCTTTTCTTAGGGAATGTTGGTGTTGATTGTTCCAATAGTCTTCAAGATTTTTTAATTTTTGATTTAAAGGATGAGTGAGGCTGAGAGTCCTAAGCAACAAATCCTCAGGGCTCCTCTCCACGGCTGGGAAATATGGTTGCCAGTATTCACTCTCCCCCTTGATACCGATGAGAAACAATTCCATTATCCAGGAAGGGCTCCTTCAGGGGACCTCATGCCACAGGTCCAGTTAGCAGTGTTCAGCCTGGCAGATCATGGGGATGTCTTTCTTTAATAAAGGTCTACTATTTCTATGCAGGCCAAATATTGTTAAAATCAAAACCTGTGCTGTATTTGGAAATACACTTTTTGCAAATGCAGGGAAATATAACTTGAGGGTGCAGCACATCCGATGGCAGGTGACAGTTGTTTGCGATTTGTTTCAAATGATTTCTCTTTGGCAATCCCTATCTCACTTAAAACTTTAGTTAGAGCTATAATTGGCTCTGTGAATAAAGTACAGCTGGCTCTGAACATGAGGTGTGTAAATAAGGAGGTCTACAATGAACAAAACTGTTGCTTTAAAAGCGTCATCACAGTTTTGCCTCTAAATGCACCACCACGACACCACCCCAAGTGTATATTCTCCCCAGTGGAGACTCCCAAGGAAAACCATGGCTTTGGTGATTGTGGTGGTATGTGTGGAGTAGTCTGTTTGCAAGATAAAACAGATAAAGATTTTTATCTTGGCAAAGATAAAAATCCACTTGAGGAAAAATACTGAGCCTGGAAAATAATAATAATGAAAGACTAGAGTATTTTCTAGTTTAGAGCTATTTAAAGAAAAAAAAAACATGTTTGTACATGTAGCTATGCCTTAGGATTGTCCCTAGTTTAAAAAGTTTTATCAGAAATACTGGCTAGTGAAGCTTTTTTTGAATTTTAAGTTTTATTCTGCAATATTCTTCCTATTTGGAATTATCACATGAACAAAAGTTTGGGCTCATCCTGTGTCTCACTTACTCCTCTTTCATTGCTGTGACAAAATACCCAACACCCAAAATGAAGGAAGGAAAGGTTTATGTAGCTCACAGTTAGTGGAGCTTTCAGTCCATACTCAGTTGACTCCAAGGCAGAGTGGCACATAGAAAAGAGCAATCGTTTATGACAGGGGAAAAGAGTGAAAAAACCAAGGGAGTGGCAGCATCTCAGGCACCAGCTAGCCTCTCTCCCCTCCTTACATTGTAATGCAGATTACCCCCCCTCCAGATCCAGAGTGTAGCACTCACACCTGTGACCCCAGCATTGGATCAAGTCACAGACTCTGAAAGCCACCCCATGAACGCATGAGGCTTTTGGGGGACAAATCATAACATCATGCTCAGGTAGGCATCTGTCTTCAAACCTTCTACACTTAAAACAAACCTGGCTTACCAATATCTTATGAGTGCATAAATTTCTTAATTTTTCACATTGTATGCATTATGTTTTTTATATCAAAGAATTCCTGAATGTAGAATAATGTAAGTTTACTTTTCATAATCATTGGTAAAGTTCCCACTGGAGGTTTATGCATATGCATCTTGGGCACCTATATAAGGGTATTAAGCATTTATAAATAATAATATACTGGGGAAAATCTAGAACTTTAAAATAAACTGTATGTGCCAGAAACGGTTATATACAAGGCACCGGGTTCCACGCCACACACAAGACTTTGCTTCTGCCTTTGAATTGTTTGCATCCCTTAGAGCAAGAAGGAGCAGCACTGGGGGAAAGCAACCAAACAGACCCTGAGCAGGACTGATTTGTAAGATCCACAGCAGCCTCCAGAAGCGAGGCATAACTGAGACTGCCAAGTAAGTTGTTGCTAGGCTAACTGGTGCTGCCACTTAGAACAAGCGGAGAACACAACCAGGCAGGAGTAATTTGAAAAGGTGAAGGAATCTGAACTGAGTTTGAAAGGCTAGGTAAGGTGTAGATAACACCATTATCCTCACTCCTGCTCTACAGCTCTGTTTAGAGCCCAGGAATGGGCAGGAACCACAGCAAGTGTCATGCGCATGCACTCTGATTCCTGCCACTAAATGCAGGTCACTTTGTCATCACACTTTTGACATGAGGGTGGCAAAATCCTGTCTGAGGCCTCTCTAGAAAGAGGTAAGCAGCAGTCCATGGCCAGGTGCAGTTGGCTCTAGACCCCACTGTGTTCCAACACTGATGCCCCAAATCAAAGGTGGTCTAGGGCTACCCAAGCTTCTCCCTCCCTCGCCTGCTCTTTGTGGTACAAGAGATTGAGCCCAGGGCGTTCATACACAGCCTGGATGGGCTGCAAATGCCTCTCTGGGCAACAGAGATGCTGCTGAACTTGGTGTTGAATGTAGGTATTTATACATCAAACTTCTCCCCAAATCCCTGGTAAAGGTGCTGGGTTTGTTACTCAGTGCTGGAGTGCTTCCTTAGCATGCAGGAGTGCCCTGGGTTTACCCCCTGGCACCAGAAAACAAAAAATACAAACAAAACAAAAAGCTTACACTGAAGACTACATCAGTTGTGATGACTTTAGCACTGAGCAGGGCATGAAAACCAGCATTATGCTTTATGCTCCAAAGACATAGAGTTGCAATCTAAAGTCCTGCATTGGGTCTTATTTTCTCTTTATATTCTTTGTCTTAAAAATTTGGGTCTGGTTCTTAAAATGTAAAGTTGTATGTAGTCCTTTGATATGTAAAGTGCAGTCACTAAAAAGCAATGGAATTTTGTAGCGTCACATGTTCCCCTAGGTAGAATGTTACAGCAGAAGGCTTTTAGTCAAATAGCCTCCAAGTTGTCTTTCTCTCGTCTCCTTCTTCCTTGCCTCATTTTCAGTCCTCTGAAGGGTGTTTTCATTGGGGGTTTTCCAGTCACCTCCAAGATCACTTACTCTCACAACTAACTCCATGTCCTGACTCTCCTGTTGGAGGAGATGAAGATGCTTTTATGTAGGACAAGTTGATTGCCTCTCCTCTTGCCTCTTCCCACTTCTTTCCCCCACCCTTAATATCAAGTTTGTCTCAAATCTGTGAGTTTACTTTATCATCTGTTTCTTTCCTCATGAGGAAAACAAGCTTTCCTTACTGCAGAAAAAGGCAGGATGGGGTAAAACAATAAAGCCTGGTTTCTAAAAGCATGCATACCCTAGGAAACTCAACTGAAATGGGGCCAGGTGCAAGCTGCAGTGAGACAGGAGGAGGAGACATTGGCTTTAGCTCAGTCATCACGAATGCAGGCTTTGATTTCCTAAGACCAGGATGGGTCATTTTGTTTTACTGACTTAAACTTAGGGGATGTAGTCCAGTGCCTTTCAAGTTTTTCAGATATGACTGACTGCTCCCAGGCACTGAGTTCATTATCCAGAGTTGCTGAGAGAGGATCTTGCACCACTGAAAGTATCTGGTTCTTTTGCTGTTTTAATTGATGGCCCTTTAGCCATGATTTGCATGGTCACCTATCAAACCTGGGAGAAGTCTATCCAAATTCACCATGAGTTACAGACAGAAACCATGAAACTTCCAGCAATCCTCCATGAGGCCAAATTTTGTGGAGCTAAGTACAACGGTATTGCATCTAGCTATATAACAAATGAACAATGTTTTAACTTTTACCCAAAACATAGCTTTAAAACACATCAAGGGAGGGGCTGGTGAGATGGCTCAGTGGTCTAAAGAACCTACTTGGAACAAGCTTAGCAAAGCA
>NDGM011239835.1:0-12510 GCA_002564305.1 Octomys mimax | reverse complement strand
TAGTAGTTATTCATAATACAAGATGCAGACATGATATCTTGTCTAAACACTATTAGTTCAAAATTTTATTCTCATTGAACTAAGAGAAAGTAGCTGTGTATGTATACTATTTTGTACCTACAGATATATTTTTTTCACTACAAAATGGACCTTCATTTATGTCCCGCTTTTTTGTTTACTTTTGTCAGAGATGTGTATTCCATTGCCATTTATATATTGTAGGTGCATGAACTCATCAGAGTAATCCGATATGGTCCAGTAGTCTATAATAGTAGTAGGTTATTCTTGGGGCTGGCAATGTCAGGAGTTGTTGACTTGAGCCTTTTACAGCTCAGCATTAAATATTCAAATATTTACAAAAATCTGGATGAATAACTTTTTCACTTCTAGTCATCTGACATTTAGCTAATATTACATTCTTTGTGTGTCTTTAACTCCTATGAGAAAAATATTTTCTATCCTAGTTAATTGCTCTATTTAAGCTTCTTGGTGAATATAGTTAGTTGATATTTTCCATCCAATGTTTATGAATCATTACTCATCTTTGCATGTTCAAGTCTTGAAAAGTCACACTATTACTAACTTACACTGATGACATGTCCTGTTTCTCAATTTCTCTCACTCTCTGCCTCTTGTTTATCCTCTTCTTCCTCCTCCTCCTCCACTTTCCTCTCTCTCCTTCTCTTCTTTACTTCCTCCTCCTCCTTTTCTCCTTCTCTTTTTCCTCTCTTCCTTTCTATTCCTCTTACCCAAGTTTGAACTATTGAAACTCTGGTTTTAAGTTTACAATTTGGAGCACACCTCACCTGGGCCACTTTTCCTGTAAATTTCGGCCTTTCACCACACATTCAAATTCTGGTAGGCACTATTTTAAGCAAATGTAACTAGGTAGCATGTTCATTGGCCTCTTGTGTGACCACTGAACACAATCTTGGCTAGGAAAACTGGCAAATGAACTATAATTCAGTACTCTTTAAATTCAATATGACATGTATACAATAGTCTTGCTAAGACTAAAATTATACTTTTTAATAATGTAGATTGACATCGAAATCAATAAACAGTTAAGGTTAAATTTTTGAGAATAAAAGTAGTATCCACAGACACATAAAAAATGAGAGATTATGGAAGTAACACGCACCCACATGTAACTATTTTTGAGAAATTAAAGGAAAATGGACAAATAGGCTGACCCCATTTTAGGAAAAGGGACAAATAACCTAATCCATAAATGTTAATTCTGCTAATTGTTCAAGGCTTAAAATATCACCGATATGTATCTATCAGTTTTAGTCTAGAGAAAATAATTTTTTAAAAAAAGGAGAGATCTTGAGGATAAAGAGTCTGACAAGTTAGGAAATGAAAGCTCATATGGTTAAAATAACTCGTTAATAAATAAATGTAAGGTTTTACAGGAAGATGAGAAGATATGTTGTGATTTGTGTCGGTTGTTCCCCCAAAGCTTCAGCCATGGGGCACCTTCTAGAGTTTGTGATTAATTCTTGATCCAATGCTGGGATTATGGGTGAGTGCTACACCGACTCTGGGGCAGATAATCTGCATACAAATGTAAGGTGGGGAGATAGGCTTACTAGCTGCTGCAGCTGCTGATCCTCCCTTTGCTCCTTGCTATTTTCCTCAGCTATGAGCTGCTACTCTCTGCCATGCGTCACTCTGCCTTAGAGCCAGCCGAGAATGGACTGAAACCTCCACTAACTGTGAGCTAAATAAAACTTTCCTTCCTTAATTCTGGGTGTCAGGTATTTTGTCCCAACAATGAGAGAAGAGTGACTGAGACAGTGATGAATGGAAAAGAACAAGAGATGAGTGGAAGAGGATTAAAAATGCTTTGTAAAAACTGATACTTGGACTGTAATGTCAGTCACTAGCACGTGGAGGAGAGATGGCAGTCTATTCTCTGGTGGAAGTCTGGACTGGCTGACAGAGCCAAACTCAAGGAGCAAAGCACAGCATGAGAGGACCAGAGTATGTGTGTTGCATGCAAAGGACAAGACATCCCCAACTCTTTTACTGAAGGACTTGAACATGGTGCTACACAGCATACTACCAGCAAAGTTTAGACAGATGCTGCGTGTGAGTTGTCAAACTAAGAGAAAATGGATTGTTTTAAAAATATGGTGCTTGTAGTTAAATAAGGTTTGAATATAATTAAACAGATTAGAAGACAGAGCTTTCTTTACAGCCCTAAGATGCTGGAAGAATTGATATTACCTAACATATGTATTCTGCAAAACATGTATGTGTGCATGCATGGACACATATTGGGAATGAAACACAAGGAAAAAAAAGCCTCGTTTTAAAAATGAAAGATAAATAGAATAAGAGAATGAATAACTTTCCTGCTCTAAGATATAGTAATCTTAAATATAGACTCATGAAAACTCGAGTGCAGGAAATATTTATAGCAGAACTAAAACTGGAAGAACTCTCAGGGGAGTAAAGTTCTTTCTTGGTTTTGCCCTTTTTCCCCCTTGAGAAGAAAAGTCAAATGAATACATTATATGGAATGGAGAAATATCTGTTTTTCTTCCTTATCTAGCTCCTTAAATAGCATCAAAGAACAAATATTTCATCTATTTCATCAAAAAGTTTCAAGTAAAAGTGTACATTGTAATGGTGGACTATATCCAAAGTAGACTAAAGTATTCCATTGACTATTAAAGAAAAATAGTTTGCATGACTTTATCTTTTGTCATTTAGCAAACCATTAAGATTTGCTACCTAATCAAAATGGTCACATGCTACCATTTCCTGCTAGAAAGATATTGACTAAAATACTTGCCAAGCAGAATAGGAATGCGCTTAAAATTTCTAAAAGAAAGTCAGAAGCCACTTAAGAAAAGGCTTTATTAAACTATTTGTGATAGAATTACCAAATAGCGTATGACATATTTGTAGTTGTAATCCAAAGTGTTTATACCACTTCAAAGTCATTAGGGAAGACAGGAAGTGAAGTAGCAAGGTGCAATAGTTATCTCTTGCTACACAGAAAATATTTATTGCTTATGTAACAAAATTCTGTGACTTAAAATAACATATTTCATCCCACAGTCTGTGAGTGAAACTTCGGCTTCAGAGTCCATCACAGACTGAAGTCAAGGTATTTCCCCGGGCTGCGGTCATCCAAGGAGCCTTTGCCAGCTCATGGAAGAGGCTCTCAGCTGGATGCTGGCCGGGCACTGCCCTCAGTTCTCCACCAAGCAGGTTTTCCACTAGGCTGCTCACGCAAAGAGCAAGTGAGAAGATCCAGGGAGTGAGAACAAATGGAAGTTTCAGGGTTCTATGAGGCCATCCCTGAAATGACAGCCCATCTCTTCTGCCATGTTCTGGTTGTCAGAAATGAGTCCGGGCCACCCCATGGTGGAACTAAGCTTCAGCAGTGAGGGTGTTATCGTGACTCTTTTTCACAATACGGAGCTTAGATAACACCTTAAAATGAAGAACCAAGAAGTTGTTGCCAATATTTATCTGAGGGAGCATATCCCAGTTCTTAGAGACTTGTAAATTAGATATGCCTTGGATTTCCACTCGTCTGTCTGTTTACATAGAGAATGATCAATGCAAATTAGCAAGTATTATTTTCATAATCGCTAGTGTTTATGCATTTAGTATCACCAAATTTAACATAGAGGACATGAAATAGGAAATGAAATTGGACCTCAAGGTCACTTATGCTTATTGATTTAATTGTTTTCTCGTACCAGAAGCGTAATAGTTCTTACAAATGTTGTATGTCATTAGATCGTTATTATGGGTATTTTTTGAGAAAAATGAAATTGTCAGCTTTATGAGTATAAAAATCATTTCATTCTTATTCATACTGTATATTTTATTCAGTCCATTGGTTAGTCCTTCTTGTTATGCCTCAGTGTAGATGGAATTCTCTTTCTGACTTGAGTTACCTCAGGCATTGCTTTCTGATCAATGCATTTTGGCCAATGACAGAACAATATCTTGGCTCTGAACATTTGCTTGAAGGAGTGGTGTATGTTTCTCCTTCCATTTCACAATCAATACTCCAGCCTGAAAACCTGCCCCGTCCTCACTGAGTCGTGCCCAGAGTGCGAGCACTTGGGTGGACAGGACTGGAGCCTGTCCTGAAGTCTGAAGCTACACACAACTGAAGCCAGACAAGCTCTCCACATCCATAGATAAAAATATGCATGAAGTAAATGCTTCCTGTGGGAGACTTGGTGTTACTTGCCTTATGGCTTAACTTTACTAAAGCATTATGTTTAACAATAAAGAAAAAACTGATGGTGAACTTCAGAAGCCCATCATCAAGAATTTCCAACTTTTTGTGCTGAATGAGCATCACTCTAAACAGTATCATTTACTGCATTAAGTGCTGTGTGCTCTTGAAAAAGTTACTGTTCAACTTCTCTGAATCAGAGTTTGCTAAGAATCATTCAGGGATATAGGAGATCACAATATATTTCATGGACTATAGTGGAAGCCAACCAGTGTTTCTTTCATTTCCTAATAAGCCCAATATAACACATTGAAAATAAGGTTTAGCAATTGAAAGGAACTAAAGCAGGAAAGTATTTTTAGAAATAGTTCAATGTCTGATCTGAATTGACAGGACAATGCCAGAAATTAAATTTTTGTGCATAATTAAATATGATCCTCACTCATTAATGTAGGTGATAAGAATGTAATGGATTTTTAAAAAGAGATCCATTGTGATTCTCTGTAATGTCATTACAGAGATTAATGGTATTCCAAATGTTGTAAATTTTTACTTATCATAAGCTTCAATATTCAGAATTTTTGATTATCTTATTTGGGTGAGGGTTAAATTTATTTTTCCTTTTTCAAAAATGATGTATGAAAAAAGTACAAAATGAATGAAATCAGCTTTGAAGTTTGCTAAATCTAATATAACACTATTCAGTTTTTGCCAAACTAGGCTATGGCAACAAGCAACCTAAATTTTAGTGGCTTACAAATATTTTTAGTATTGGCTAATGCTTCCAGTCAGTTGTGAGTTGCAGCGCCTTTTCATGCATTTCTTTTATAGAAAGATGGAGAATGTAGGAGGATTTCCTATCTAGGACACAATATTCTTATAATAGAGCAGAAAAAAGTAGTAGTGAAACCACAGAAGGGCTCATACAGCTTTTGCAGGAACAAGATACACATCACTTACACTGTACTGCTTTGACCAGAGGAAGTCATTGAACTAAAACCTGATATCAACATGGCTAAAGGCACCAAGGACAAGCCACATAGGACTGAGCTCACTACAGTGGTAAAGAAAATAATTAGCGATAATAATGAAGTCCAAGAGTTGGTGTGGTGGTGCGCACCTGTAATCCCAGCACTTGAGAGGCTGAAAAGCAGGAGAATCATTCCAAGTCCAGTCTCTGTAGTGAGACCCTTAGACCCTGTACTAAACACATAAAAAAAAAATGTAGTCCAGCACGCCAATAAAACAATGTGCAAGCTAACAGACTCAGCATGCTAATTATCTCTATGCAAATAAAAGCTACTGTTTATTAGTAACTTAAGCCATGTCTGTAGGATCTCTAACTAGAGGTCTTCAATAACGAATGAAAGTAATTAAGTGTACTTTAAATAATCAAGCCATAGTTGGCTGACATATAATTCATAGTTTTCCACAATCTGGACTGATTTGGTTACTAATTAGCCTGAAATAGTGATGCTTTATTATATATGTCTCAAAACTTAGAAAGATAATGATGACTTGAAATAGAATTAGCTCAAGAAACTTACCAAAACCAAAACACTTATGACAAGAGTGGAATTAGATTAAATGAGTTTTTCAGGCTCCTCTCAGGTGACTCCATTTCATCACATGTGACTAGATCTTGGATTCACCCCTTCCCAGCCTGGCCTTTTTTATGCTCGTTATGCTCTGGTTGTTTGGGGAAAAGGAGCTGAATCAACTTGTACCACCTTTGTGGGAGTTAATCTGGTTTTTTGTCGTTGTTGTTAATCTGTTTATTAATTCTTCAGGAAATGTACAAGATGCCCTATAAGACACACACATGTAGGCAATTAAATTATGTTTCCAATTACGTTATGTTAAAAGTAAAGGTAATAAATCCCCAAAGCGCATAACTCCCTAATTATTTTACCACGTTTTCCTAGAAACACACGTTTTTACATTTGGCCGTAATCTGCACCCTCCAGATTCACCCCTGTTGTGGCTGAGCGAGTCAGCACTCCGCCTGGTGCACACAAGGAAGCTCCTCACAGCCACCCCACCGTAAGGTCATACTGGGCATTTAAAATCAACCACAGAGGGCTGGGGAGATACTTCGGTGGTCTAAGCACCTGCCTGACAAGTGCAAGGACCCGGGTTCGATCCATGGTACCACATGCCATGCCATCCCCAAAACCCCAGGCAGCCGAGCCGGTCACCAAAACCGGGTATAGTGATGCACACCTGTAATTGCTGGGGAGGGTCACTATGAGTTCGAACTGGGAGACCCAGTACCAAATAAATAAATAAATAAATAAATGATTAAAATAAAATTAGCCACAGAAATTGGCTAAGTCTGTACATTGCCATGTGATTAATTTTTCTCTGGCCAAGACTTTAAAAGCTAGCTAATAGGTTAATAATGTGCCTTACCTGAAACATGCATCAGTTTGATAGTTCTTGCATTGTAAATAGGACCAAAATCATGAAGAAATGCCCTTTATGTATTCAAAAACAATTGTCCAGTTCAGGAACTTTGTTCACGTCATTAACAAACAAATAAAGATCAAACATGTAGCTTTCTCATTTCCTGCTTACTAAGTAACAACCGAAAACATTAACCAACATTTATGTTGGAACTAAGCCCATTTTAAGGACTTGAGCTACTTTTTTGCTGAATCAGACAGTAAACAAACATTTATGATAGTTTCATTCCGTCAAATCATGGATATATTGCAAACTAGTTTGGCTGTGTTTATAAGTGTTTGGCAAAAATAAATGAATACATTTTATGAGAATCAGCTAGCCATGTAGAATTTACAATAAAGAGTGCTGCATATTTTATTACAAGCTATGAATTGTGTGATATGTATTATTTTCATGTTGGTAAAATGTATCATATACTTACTTTTTCAGAGAAAAAAATTGAGTATCTACCAACATATCATTGGAAAAGAAGACCAAAAGTCATCAGAAAAAGTTGAAGAGTTTGTGTTCAGTTCCAAATCTGGTATCCTTGATTTCCTACATAGAGAGTTCAGGAACTCTGCAGAATGCCTGGAAGCACTGAAGACTCTTTGCTTCTCTATGACCAAGTATCCAGCCCTGTTTGGTCAAATGTCAGAAACAAAATGGTCTGATGGAAAGTGGAAAGCAGTAGAAATAGGACCTGAAAACCCCAAGGAAATACCCATTGTGGGCAGAAAGGAATCTTATTCTTTCTCCCCAAAGAGATTAAGGAGAGCATCAAAGAATCGAACACCCAGTTCTTTATTTGTCCTCTGACTCTTACCCTGCTTCCAAACTTTAAGTGCTCATCCTTCTTTATACATATTCTTATTAGCGTTTTTTCCAGCAAGCTAAATATCTTCAATTCTATGGACACATTTTCATAAACTCCTTCTTTTTTATTTTTTACACAATACAAAATTATAATTAAAAACAACATCAGAAACAACACAAAATTTCACTAAGCAACATAATAGGATTTCAACAATGGTTGCTGTATTGCATGATGTTGTCTTCAGATTAGTTGTTTAGGTTACCAGCTACAATGTACAAAGGTAGTTTAAAAAAACATAAATCAGGGCTGGCCAAATAGCTCATTGGATTAAACCTCCTGCAAGCAGGTGCAGGGGGCAGGGATTCGATCCCTGGGCCTGGCCTGCTGTGCTGGACCTGACCGCAGAATGTACTGTGACAGGGATTGAGACTGGGTGTGGTGGCACACACTAGTATTCCCAGCATTTAGGAGGCTATAAACAGGAAGATCACTGCGAGTCCAATCTACATAGTGAGACCCTATAGACCCTTACTAAAAACTACTACTACTAGTAGTAGTAATAATAATAATCAAGTGTCTGAAGACATTAGGGGCTGGACAAATTACAGAAATGTATTTCCAACACACTGGAAAAACATTTAGAATGTACACAACATCACCAGTAGTGGTATCCCTGCATTACTACTTGCAGCTATCAACGATTTATCAAACTCCTTCCATAACCTTGTAATTTTGTATGTATCCTTTTCAATTAGAAACACTGAAAATTGAAGTTTGTTTGTTTTTTGTTTTTGTGACCAGCTCAGCTCACCCTGGGGGTAGGGCTGGCATTGCATGTGGTGCTGGGGCTCAAATCACAGTCCCTGTGCTTGCCTAAGCTTGCCTAAGCAGGCACATTAGACTGCTGAGCTATCTCACCAGCCCAAAAATTGAAGTATGTTTCTATTTTACAAAGAAGGAAACTGAGACATTGACATATGTATAAATTGCCCAGGGTTACACAATATTAACTAGCAGAGTCGGGAGTCAACCCCACATTCGTTTGATTATTATCCCCTATTCTGTGATTAGTCAAACAATTATGAGTATAGAAACAATTATTAATTTCAGAGCCAATTTTATTTTCATGTATTTTAATCTTTGAGTAATAACTTAATATTTAAAACTTTATTTAAAAACAGGGACAAAAAGTAGCTAATTCTATTTCATTAAAGACAGACAATAACCACAATGGTTATATCAGTTAAGAATACATAATAATGAAATCTGTTATAGTATGTGTACTGTCTTAGTTACTTTTTACTCGTTGCTGGGACAAATACCTGACACTCAAAATGATGCAAGGAAAGGTTTATTTAGCTCACAGTTACTGGAGGGTGCAGTCCATATTCCGCTGGCCCCAAGGCAAACAATAGCAGTTCGTGCAGCAGAAAACAATGAAGAGCAGAGGAGGAGCAGCAGCTGCAGCGGCCGCGACGTCCATCAAGCCTCTCTCTCCCTTCTGCGCTGACTGTGAAGACCAGTGAACAGCGAATCCTCCGAAAATAGAGACTTCTCCACGGAAGCGGGGCGGGGTGGCAGGAAACCAGGCAGGGCAACTTCCTGCCTTTCTCAATTCCTGGGCCCTGCCCACCTGCAGGGCTAGACCCCATGCTGAGAGCTGGGGGGGGGAGCTGATTCAGCCAAGTTGACACAATGTATCAACTAACACATCTACTGTTTATAAATTCCTAAGGGAAAGAGGGGTGTGTTTGTGTGTGTGTGTGTGTGTGTGTGTGCGCGCACACATGCCTGTGCAGATGCTTGCACATGCACTTCCGCATGCATACTCATTGTGATACAGATGCTATAAATGTTTAAATGTTTTGCAACATTATTACAATAAACATTGCCATTAATCTCCATCAAAATACTATCGCTCACTCCACATTTATCTTGTCTTTTTTTGCTGTTCTGAAGAAGTTCTGGAAGTCTTCTCCCCTTAATGTCTTTAATTGCACTTTCATGGCTGCCTGGATGTCCTGAATTGATTCAGAACATTTATCATTCATGATCATTTTAACCAGAGAAAAATCAAAAGTTAACTAGTGGTACACTCAGTGAATAGGGGAAATGATGACACATCATAAATGCGTTAACTTGATATAAATTTCTGCAAATATTTGATCAGTGAAGGGAGAATATAAACTATGGTAAAGGCTTGAATTTAAAATTTCATTATTATACAAATTACATTGTCATTACTAAGCCTTAAAATGCGCAAGACATTGTTCACTTCAAATACACTTTTGCCACTATTTTGTCAGTTTTCCTTTCATTGGAATGAATATTTTTTACATGTAAACAATACAGAACATTGACCACTCCTTTCCATCCCTGTTTGCACATGGGCATACACACACAGAGACACACATACATTCACGCACACACACAGTAGCAAATAGCTTCTTTTGCATGATACTCTCTTAAATTCCTTTTTAGCATCATGGTTAGCCTCACGTCCCACAGTCCAAGTACACAAAACTGGGATAGAAGCCAGGTTGTCCTCGTCAGGCCCTAACGCCCTTTCTAGTACATCCAGCTATTCCCGGCTTCCTTGCTTTCCCACTTATCTTTCACTTCTGGAGGCCTCTTGTGTTTTCAACACACTATCTACCTGCCAGTGAGTAGTGAAGGCTGAGGATTTCATGCTTGCTCCCAGGAGTATGAGCGTACTACACAATGTGCAGATGCAAAGTCAGTACTGGCACTAATTTTCTTCCTTTTAATTTAAGACATCAACTTGTAATCATCAAGTTATTAAAGGTCTAACCCCAAAATATCTCATCATGCCTTGAATCAAAACTGTCCCTAAGGTATGCTAAATATAGAAAGTTTTGCTTATAGTAATAAAAGAAGCCTGGGAAAGCATATACAGGAATCCTAGTAACTAACTTTCTTGAGCTAATTTTTATTAATAATTACATATTCAATTCAACATCACAGTACAGTTTTTCATATACAGACTGGATTTCACAAGTGTGTGTTTGTGTATAAATAAAGTTTAATAGTAACAAAAGATGTTAAATAAGCTGATTTAATTCAGACTCAATCTTGAATAAGATTTTTCCTTGAACTCTACAATTGGCAAATAGGATCAAAAACCTATGACTAAAATACCTGAGATGTACAGTCCACATTTTGAAGAGAACCATCAAAGATTGGAGTAACACAGCTTTTCCGAGAATTAAAAGAACAGAGAAACAGCTTCACTGCTGCTATCCCCTACCAATACCCACCTCCCCAGGCTCTAAGAATTGAGTCTGGGAAAACAAAGCAGCAGCAGAGAAAGGCTCCTCTTTCAAACCACCACCGTCCTCATCCTCACCCACCTTCTCCAGCATGTTAGAGGGGAAATGCACATGGAATCACTGTCAAGGGAAGCCATCATTCCATTTAGCAATCAGACTGCAGCCAAGAAAGAAGGCTTGCTGATTTCTCCCTCTGCCTTCGGAGAATAAAAGGCAGTGGACAGAGATGGCAAAGAGAAAGGGCAGGTGCCAAAAGGCAAGCACTCTGCATTTCCACCACCTGCTGGGCTCAACAAGTTGAGTTTCCCAGACTAGGGGTTTTGGAAGGGAGTCAGACACTTCTCATTTTTCTAGTAGCACCCTACAAATGCTGTAACTGGGTAAACACATGAATGCACACAACTCACGTGGATATGTACACAGGTACAAGAGGACATGGAGTGGTTGCCAGTAGCATCTTGGAAAGGTCAGAGGTTGGATAGAAGAGATGAAATTAGAGACCTATCTACCAAGTTATGAAACTCTGAAGTAATAAATCATCGCAGTTCCCCAAGCTACTACCCTCACCTGAGAACTCATACAGTACGTCCCTGGAGAGTCAAAATTCAGACTCCTCCCATGCAGAGGGAACACATGGATGCTCATGCTTAGCCAGAAAACCAGCAGTGAGCCAAGAGAAGAGGATGCAATTGTGGTCTCTCATGTAACAAAATCTTCACTCTCCTTCCAATCCCAGCACTAGTGGGGGTTTGAGAGCCTAGCACAGAAGGGTGCTGAGAAGTTAGGGAGATGCGGGTAACCACAGGGATAAAAATGAAAATGAGACTTTAAATTGGGCAGAACTATAAAAACTAAATGTCCAGGAAGTTACATAACATGCTCATTTGTTTGAAGAGTGGGAAAAACCCATCCAAAGATGGCACGTGAAGACAGTGATGGATGAAGTCACCATCCTCACTGCCATTCACGTTGGACCTGGCATGACAAGGATTTATACTCTTTGATCTCTCATTAATTCCACTCTATTCCTAATTAAACATTTTACTCAAGTGATAATTAAGAACATAATAGTTATATATAATATTAAAGATCCACTTTTGCTCTTTCTATATTTAAGTATTCATCAGGATCACACCCCAATTTTTTTCTCTTTGCAACCTATAAGAAAACATTTACAAGATTTTAGAGATAAGAAGTTAAAGCTATCTGAGCCCTTAGTGCCTTAGCAACCAGAATTACAAATTAGATGAGGGGAGTGGTCCATTCATATTTAAGAACCATATCATTTGTCCTTATTAAAATAATCCTAAACCTAGAGACAAATTCATTTTTACTTCAAAAACATTTTTTATGGTCACTGCAATTTTATTTTTAATATATATGAAAGTCAAATTTATTATTTCTTTAACATTTCAAATTAAAAATAGAGCAACATTAGTGAAATGTAGCATACTGTACTACAGATAGAAACTGTATCTCCATGAAAGTATCAACAAAAAAATGAACATTTTAAGCAGCTTTGCAACAAATAGAAATATATTTATTTGGTTCTATTTTCAGTATTACCAGGTTACATTGCCTAAAGCCATGCAAAACGTAATTACTCACCAACCACTAGCATGTGCCTGTTACTCAGTCAATACTTATACAAAATAAAAAACAAATACAAAATAACAAAACACAGGGGTCAGGGAGATGGCTCAGTAGAATAAGTGCTTCCCTGGCAAGCACAAGGGCCTGAGTTC
>NDGM011239833.1:3092-13875 GCA_002564305.1 Octomys mimax | reverse complement strand
AAATGAGGTATGAAAAGTAAAGCCATGTTAATATGCTGAGCTGTGGAAGGCTCAAGTCATCAGGTTTGGACATTGTCAGTCCTGTGGATAACCCACTACTACTGTGGACTAATGGTCTATATTGGAATTCACGTACCTACAATATTTGGATGGCAATGGAATACTCATCTCTGTCAAAACTGAACAAATAATGTGATATAAATGAAGGACAATTTTGTATCTGTATATACAAAATAGGATAGATATATAGCTACTTTCTCCTAATTCAATAAGAAGAAAGATCTGTACTAATAGTGTTTGAACAGTATAGCATGTCTGTATCTTGTGCTACAAATGGCTACTACAAAGACAATAATATGGAATGTATTAGTTGTTGTAACTCTTACCAACCTGTTTTGAAGCTGTCACATTACAATTTTTTCTCAATAAAATTAATTTAAAAATTTTTTAAAAAGCTCTGCAGATTTGGAATTAATTTCTTGCTCATTTTATTATTGCTGAAACAAATATATAACACCCAAAGTTAAAGGAAAAGAGGCTTATTTATGCTTACTGTTTGCAGAGGTTTCAGTCCATAGTTGCCTGGCTCCAAGGCAGGCAACTACAACATGGCCAAGAGACTACACAGGGGAGGAACAGTGCATGGGATGCTAGACAGAAGACAGCAAGGAGAAAGCAGCAGCAACAATAGTGGAAACAGCCCTA
This sequence comes from Octomys mimax, assembly GCA_002564305.1. NCBI lineage: Eukaryota > Metazoa > Chordata > Mammalia > Rodentia > Octodontidae > Octomys > Octomys mimax. The sequence continues at coordinate 13,170 of NDGM011239833.1, read as the reverse complement.
GGCTGCCTTCTATTTGTCTATCCAAAGTATAAGTCTATTGATTGTTGCCACCCACACCCAGAGTGGGGTTTCCATTATCCATATCCTTAATCCTATTCACACACCATGAGTTCAGCCAGCCCTAGAACTTCTGAGCTCATGTGTGTTTGGGGGCACATCTGGACACAAGCCATAATCTGTAAATTCTATACTCCTAAAGCTTCAACCTAACATTATCTCATTATCTTCACCTTAGAACCAAATTAGTTTAACTCTGCAAATCAGAGAATACAAGTGATTATATATATATATATATATATATATATATATATATTATAATACATTTAAGTGCTATAAAATCTTAAATTATTTTAATCTAGTGATGACTGAACATCAACTAAGTAGAACTGGAAGAACAAAAAGATCAAAAACATCCATTAATTAAAGCTTAATTTACAGCTCTATTTAGAAGTACAGACAAACTCTTTGCTAGTTTCCACAAAACTGACTTTATTTCATGAGTCATTGGGGGACAATAATGAATAAATATGTGCTCATTATCTTTAAGATAAATAAAACCAAAATCTGAAATGGAAGGATTACTTTTAGCAGTCCAATATATCCCATTTTTAATTGAACTGATGCTTTGAAAGCCAAAACATTGAAAAGAAAATCAAAGTTCTGTAATAGACACATGAGTAAAAAAGTAATGAATTCATTAGTTTTCTTTCATACAAGTTTATTTTTCTGTGCTTTTGCCGCATGACATACATTAAAGCAATAGAAGTAATTGTGCAGTGAGAGCAAAGTGACAGTTTTAAAGGAGGCTCATCTGATTTCTTGACCTTGTTTCCTTTAAGAGATTTAAATGTAGGCAATGTAGTTTAAAAATTAAGGTTCTCAATTTGCTTGAATGGTAATCACTTCATAATGTGGCACAACAAACAGAATACCATAAAAATATTATTCTCAAATCTTTACCTTAATGAAAATTTTGAAGAACTGTCCTAAAGTGCAATTCAATGCCCCAGATGGTTCATTGGATAAGTATTTAAGTAAAGGTTTCTAGGTTACTTAGTGAGTGATTGACATAGATAGCCTGAAATCTCTAGTGCGATTCAAATCCACATTCACTATAACTTTATAATTCAAATTATATCCCTTACATTAACCCTTCAGAAACCTTTCCTGGATCCTAGTCTCTTGAGCCATTCATATCTTGGCTTTGTAGGTGATATAAATTGTATCTTTATGATTTGTCTATCATAAACCTCTGTTTCTCTTCCCACCACCAATTATACCATAGTTTACCTAGTATTGCTGAGTTTGGCTGTTGATTTATTTAAATTGAAATACCAGCCAAAGACAAATATTAATCTTCATTGGAACAGGAGAGTTTAAAAGTTAAATATGCCTCTATTGCTTTGGAAATCCTTATAAATCATGGACTTATATATAACTGGCTAATTCTTATTCATCCTTAAATAATACTTTTGTATTCATTTTATAATAGTAAGTATCAATTATTCTGAACAGAGCCATATTACATTTTTTAATAAGTGTCTATATCATTCTTTTTCAACCTTCTTTGCTTATGTCCTCATAGGTAGCCTAAATCTGATGAGAAAAATCCTGAAGATACTTGAAATTCAGGATTTTTTTGGTTCAAATCTGAAGTTATAATTTATAAATGTCAAGTTTATTTTTAAAAAATCAACATGAGAGGATAAATAAGATAATTTAATTTGTTTTCAATATAAATCATATTGTTTTCATGCTCTGATAGGGCTTCTTGACAGCTGCTTAATTGTTTTAAATTACATGATAATTTTTGATTATTTTTTCTTTGTTATGAAACTCATCTTCCCTCTAGACAAAATTTATAGAATCCTGAGATCATTTTCTTTTTTAAAATGAAAGCATTACCTATAATACCTTTCATTTTTGCCTGTAATGGAGATATTAAAAGCTTGTAACAATAATGAGTAGCTTGAGTAGCTTTTTTGGTCAATTATTAATAGAAAAATGTACAAAATTAAATATGTCTTTGCATTATATTCAAGCATCAAATCTTTATATAACATTAAATTTGCTGTATAATGATTAAAATTGATTTACACAATAGAAGTTTAAAATATTGAACTGAATGAGATTATGAATAAGGTTTGTTCCTACAATATTTTAGTGAGTAATTAAATAAAAGAGGCCTTCAGCCATTGCTTAAGGTTTTCTGCTTCTGTATAACTTAAGCTAATCAATTAAGGTTTTGTGTATAAATGCTGTTATAAAATACATGTAGGTTATAACATTCACCAACCCAATTTTTAGAAATAATTGCACTATTCCCAAGGGCTAAGACATTTCTAAGAGGAATGTTTTCACTATAGCAGACATGACATAAAGTTTATTTTCAGGATCTTATGAGATTAATTAAACCCAAGGGCTTAGAATTCTTTATAAACCTCTCAAATATGTTGCATAACAATTTTCACATGGATGCACACATGCTGAGGGAGAGATAGTTGTGACAACATCCAGCTTCTGAGATCCTTTCATCATCAACAAATTCTGTCAATTTTCATTACATATAATAGTATATAGAATTAATTACATGCTATATCAATTATTACACTGCAGTACAAATAGTTTTGATGCAACAAAATTAAGAAAATATTACTGTGTGTATGCTCAGCATGCAATCACTACACATCAATGACATTGATCATCTTTGTAAATATGTAGCTTCTACAAATTGGCATTTTATAAATGTGTTGTTTTACTTATGGTTCATTTTTGGTCTGACTTACTAAAGTGCACAAAAGTGAGTTGCATTATTGCTTATTTGACACTAACGCATGACAAATGGTGAACTGTCCTAAGGCTATGTTCTATTTTTAGAAATTGATTTTGTGTACCAACCTATGGATTTCAAAGAAGAAACACAAATATACTTCATCATGAAATATTTCTGAAAATCTTGTTGAGGATGTTATGCACAGATTTTTAACACCCCCTTTTTATCTGAATTCCAAATCTTACATTGTAACTGTAAGTTATTGTAACCCATTAGACCTTGTTTATAAGACCTTACTATTAGTATTTTAATTATAGAATAAGAAAATGGATGGTACAGAAGCATAATATGGTCAAAATACAGTCAAACTGCAAAGTAGATTAAAATTTTTAAGTGTTCTATTATGTTTTAATTGGAGAACTAGTAATTTAATGCTTATTATTTATCAGGTACTATTTTGTCTATTAGAACTAAGAAGCAATAAGCCAAGGAAAATCCTCTACTCTCTTACATTTTCTTTGGAAAAGAAATGAAACAAATGTGCAGTGAACACACAAATGCTATGAATGAAGACTAAGGAAATGTTCCAGTTTCATACAGGGCGAGGAGAATGAACCCTCTAAGGTGTTGACTTTGGAGCACGTACATGGAGCAAACTCAGAACTATGCAAATGTTTGTTAGAAGGGTGTTATAAGCTGCTGTGGTATGGTGCTTAGATATAGAAACTCTTTTTTGGGGATGGGTACAGAAACTCTTAACTTGTAATCAAATGTATCTTCTTTCACTTACCTATTAGCTCTATTATCACAGCATATTTCTTAATTTTTCTGCCTTAGTGCCCTCATTACCAGTATAAATCATCAGTTGTTTTGTATATTAATAAATTTAAAATGTAATATTTAATAATCAGTCCATAATTTAAAGAATTATTATTGGCACAGAAAGTAGCAACAGCAGTGAACCCCAAATATGACAGTGTTATTTTAGGAATATTAAGGAATGGTGTTTAAGGGCCGACCAGATATCTCAGCAGATTAAACCACCTGCTTAGGCAGACACAGGTGCCAGAGGTTCAGTCTCCAGCCTGACATACAAGTCCTGTTCCTGGAACATGCGGAGATGGAGAATGTGACGGGGCATGGTGGAGCACGCCTGTAATCTTAGCGCTTGTGAAGATGAAAACCATGAGGATCATTACAAATCTGATCCTTGTAGCGAGACCCGGTAGACCCTGAACTAAACACATTTTTAAAAAATGGTGTTGTGGGGGGAATGACAGAGGGATGGAGAGAGGAAGATGAAAAATAGGACAAGGAGAGAGCTACAGCTAGAGATAGAAAAATAGAGACAGACAGAGAGACAGAGACCAACTTTCAGTTGGGCAACAAGGTTGATCTCATGTATAATATTGCTGTAAGTTATAATTAGATGGCCACTGAGACTGGAATGTCCATGATCAGTTCATATTTGTTTAGTATGTATGTATGTATGTATGTATGTATGTATTTGGTAAAGGTCTCGCTTCACAGCGTAGTGATCCTCTTGCCTCAGCCTCCCCAGCACTGGGATTAGAGGCATGCACCACTCCAGGTTCCGGAGTCAACATGGCATGTGATACCAGTGATGGAACTAGGGCCCTCTCACTTGCCAGGCAGGTGATAGACGGCCAAGCTACCTCCTCAGCTCCATGACTTCTGGTCTGACAGAGCAAGCACTAGAAAGTAAAGATAGCTATAGAATTTTTAATATTGACCTCCTTTTCATGGAGCCTCTGGGCCTCCTGATTCTTTCATTTAGAATTTTCTTGCATTCCATCCACCTACATCTAAAGGAAAGAAGATAATTTTTTATCATTTCTATACTCCCAATAGCACAAAACAAAAAGCTTTCAATATTTCTTAGTATTTAGCCACAAAATTGCCAGTATTTCACATGCTACTCTCTATGAATTAAAATGAGTCTCAGGGCTAGACCATTTCACGGTGGCTATAGACAAGAGCATGACTTGAGTGTCAGGAGCCATGTCTTCAGGCATGAACTACTACAGTTATCACACATCTCAGAATTCTTTCCTCAACCAGGAATATTTAGTGTTAAGGGTCTCACTAGAAATGGGGTTACTTTATCATGATTTGGGGCTATTTTCTCATTGCTAATGCATTTCACTTTATTTTTCTTTATTAGACTTAGAAGACAAAATTGTTGATTAGCCGCAGTAAAACAGAAGGTATGCTAAAGGGCCTTTTGATAATAACTATTATGAAAGAAGCAGCGGCCTGTTTTAAAGCCAATTTTCTCAAAGGTTATCTTTGGTGTTTCTAAACATAAGCAAAATAAAAAACAGTATATTTACTAATATTTGGGCTGCATTGTTGTTTCAGTAAAAACCAAAAACTATTTTCAGACATAGGCTTTTTATCTGTCCAAATTGTTCACTTATGCCCTGATGCAAAATAGTTTAGTTTCTCAATATGCTTACTCTTGTTATCAAGCATAAGATAGTGTTTTGACCTTCTCATGGAGCTTCCTTTACCTTTCATAAATATGTACTTTTGTAAGAGCACATTGATTATCAAATAATAATAATGACTCTTGGATCACCCATAGTGAGCTACCTGTGACAAAATAGCAACTATATAATGATATTTTTTCCTAGTGGGCTCAATCAAACAAAATTGATATCTTCAGTTCCTCGTCAGAACACCACTGCTTACTAATCTGATAAAATCAGAGAACTAGTGGGCCAAAGCTGATTGAAAAGGCACAGTGCCTGGTGAGATGTGCAATTTTATTTAAAGGTCAGAAAAGGACTAATAAACTCATGTTTTCTTAGGGAGTGATGTGAAGGAGTGAGAGAAAATGGGCATCAATGTGGGCACTCTACTTTTATTATAAAAATACATTTTTGCTTTTTGACCTAGCTCATCACTTTGTTGTGAATGTGGACGTACTAATGTCTTAAAAACAGAATAGTCCACAGAACTGAGTGTCATTAACAGTATTAGGAAAATTTGTCATTTACATATAGCATGGCATAGAATGAAAAAATAGAGAAAAATCAGATATTTGGGGAAGAGGAATGATCGTGGGATACATTCATAATGAAATGGCATAAACAAATAAAATAGGAGCCAGGGAGATGGCTCAGTAGAATAAATGCTTCCCTGGCAAAAGCAAGGACCTGAGTTCAATCCCCAGTTCTGCCAAAAAATAAAAAATTAAAAAAAATAATAACAAATAATCCAAAAATTAGAATGTTTCATTTAAGAAGAAAGGATTGAAATGCACACATGAAAATTGTTTTGCCATGAAAGGTAGGTGTGTATTCCATTACAGTGTGCTGTGGTTTGGCTGAGTGCTCCCCCAGACTATGTGTTAAAGGCTTAATCCTTCACTGGGTGCCACTGGGGGGGTTCCGAGACCTTCAGAATGTGGGGACTAGTGGGTGTAGCTTGGCCGGTGGGAGAGTGTGTTGAAGGGACATGGAAACCCTTCTTTTTTGGTCTCTGTCTCAGTTTTAAAGCCACCAGGGGGGCAGCAGCTTCTTTTCAAACATGTGCCATCAGCATGCTTTGTCTCATCACAGCCAAAGGGAAAGTTTTTTAAAGATGTGATCATTCATAGGCCTGACCTGAAACCATGAGTGAAAACAAACCTTTAACTTTCATGTTAATTATACAAAGTGTGTCGTAACAGAAATATTAGTGGACTAACACGCAATGTTATATAGGTCTGTAAGAAACTGATACAATGGAACAAATTGTGGAGAATTTCCTTGAAGAATGAAACAGGATTGTTTTTATTGGAATTTTTAAATAAGCTTTATATTTTCTAATGAAAAAAATGATGCAATCAGAAACAAGAGCCATTCTACTAGTTTTCTATAGCTATATAAGCAGTTGTTACATATTTATAGTCTTAAAACAAACAAAACATTCTTAACATTCCACACTTTGGGAATTTAAAATGAGTCTTACTTTGATAAAAGTAAGACCTGGAAAGTATGAATTCTTTTTCTGAAGGCTTTAGCCTTCTCTTGGAAAATACGTTATTAGTGCATGTATATACTATAGAAATGAATACATTCATTGTGGGAAATTGGCACATGTTCCTATCACATCTGGACTTTTTATTTGCCCTTGCCATTCCATTCTTCCATGTCTTTCCCATTCTTCACTCCTTCCCATTTCTACATAGTTTATCTCTATGTTTCCTATCACTTATGGTCATTTTATTTCTTAAAATTATTTAACTTTGTGTTTCTCATATAAGAAACACATACCATAGGCTACCATTCTATACAATACCATTCAATGTTTAACTTTTGTGCTTGATTTATTTCACTCAACATTGTGATAACAAGGTACATCTATTTTTCTGAAGAGGACACAAACTAACCCTTTTTTAGGGCTGAGTCAGACCCCGTTGTGCATAAATATATTTTCTCTATTCAGTCATCTGTGGGTGAACAAAGCAACCTCATCCAAGACCTAACTACTGATTAAGTTGTGCTGCTATAATTGTGGTTGATGTGAGGCCTTGAACTCCTTTTGGAAGACACAAGGAAAAGGCATAGATGCTCAAATGGCAGATCTATATATTTTTTGAGAAATCTCTGTACTGTTGCCCATAATTGTTATTCTGATTAAAATTCATGGTAATTATAGAGAAGGCTTTCTTTTCTTCCTGTTACTGTGCAAAAGTTTAAATTTTGGGGGACGGAGGGTTCTTGGTGATAGGCATTCTTTCAGCACAAAGACGAGATCTCATAATTCTTTTGACTTGCATTTCTCAAATGGCCAAAAATATGGAACATGTTTTCACATTTGGACATTGGTATTTTTTTTCTTTTGAAAAGTGTCTAATTCACGGTTTTGTTGCTGGACACAATACAAGACACCTGGAAATTAAAGGAGGAGAGGTGTATGTTGCATCACAAAAGTTTTGTTTCAATTGGCTCCAGAGCAGAACTGCAGAAAGGAAGGGCTCAGCAGAGGAAAATCTGCTCAGACCATGGAAGCCAGAGACCAGAGAGCTCATGAACAGCCAGAAAAGGAAAAACACTCTTCCGGGTCGCTTCCGATGAACCACCCGGCTGGACTGTGTGTTATTTCATATCCAGGAGTTTGTATAATTTCTGTGGTTTCTTTTGCTGTTGATCTTTAGTTTCATCTTATGAATTGGTAATACAGAGAGGATTATTTTAATACACTTCTATTTTTAAGTATGATATAAAACCTATGATATGCTGTATTTTAGAAAAAAAATTGCATGGTGTTTATAAATGTGTCTTTTATTGTTGGATGACACACTATAGATGCTCATCACATCTATTTATTTCAATGCTGTGATTTATTGGTCTATTTCTTCATTGCTGTTTCCCTCATGTCATTACCCTTTGCATCTAATAATGTGTCTCCCTACATTTTAGATAGTATAATTGCTTTCCCAAAACTGAGTCTCATTACTGTCACCTGTGCTTCCATTAAAACATCATCTTCTCTCTCATTTTTCAGTTATTCTATTTTGCTTATGAGGCTCTGATACTGCAGTGGGCCTACCAGAATGGCCCTGCCCAAAGCCAGCTGAGTAGAAACCACAACTCCATCTTCAACATGTGCTCACACTTACTATGCAGAGACTTGTCTGCTTGTTTTAGAATTGGGACATCTCACCCAGGAGATAGCTCAGTCAGTGGAATAAGAGCTTCTCTGGCAAGCACAAGGTCCTGAGTTCAATACTTGGTACCACCAAAAAAATAAAAAAAAATCAAATAAAAACTATAAGGTCATATATGTAGCTCAGTGACTTAAGAACCTGCCTGACAAATGCAAGATCTTGAGTTTGATCCCCAGTACTGCAAACAAAAAAAAAACCTTTTCTGGGCTGGTGAGATAGCTCAGTACAGTAAGCATTTCCCTGTCAAACACAAGGGCCTGAGTTCAATCCCCAGTTCCACAAAAGAAAAAAAAGGAACATTTTTGTGGGTAGATATCATTTTCCCTACTGTATTTATTTCATTGAAGAAATTTCCTAGGGAAATTTTCCTTAGCAATGTTAATAGTGCAAAGTTTCACTTATTGTTTTATTCTTCCCAAATAGTCACCTTTTATTCAGAAAATAGCTCTCTTCCTTTGTTGTTGTCATTGTTGTTGTTAATTTTTGGTACTGACAATTGAACTGAGAACCTTGCACTTGCCAGGCAAATGCTGTGCCACTGAGCTAAATTCCTGGCTACCTTCTTTTCTTTTCATACTGAACTCTCTCTGCTCCATTCTTGCACATCTCTACCCCATTTTCCTATTTGGCAACAATGAGCATATTTTGTTTGCTTTTACTGCTGAACAACTTCAATGTTTGTTCTGCTTCACTTAAATGTGTTTGAGGTAAAGTAGGAAGAATAAAGACAATAAACCAGTAGAAAATACTCATTACAGGTCAGATAATATCTTTCTACCATATGTTCCTGAATTATTCCCAGAAGAAACCATCTATATTATTCAGCTTCCCACTACTGCAATAAATATGAGATAATTTCCACCTAGGATGAGAACAGGTTTTTTAATACTTATAGTTGTAGAGTTGAGGCCCATAGAGATTGGCAACTTTCCCTCAGACCTGTGGCAATAGACAGAAGTAGGATGAATGCTTCCAACAGAGCAAAACCCTTCACCTTGTTACCATTATGTGACAAAAGAGAGCCTGAAGTCGCACTTTTTCTAGAACATGTCTGCAGGGCTTAGGAAACCCCACCTCAGACTGTGCCAGTAAGGACTCCATCACCTGCCAACAGCATTTCTTGGGGAGCTAATTTTTACCACGTGGACCACTGGTAGACACGTAATAGACAAATCACAGTGCCAACTAAAATTATTTCATAATTCAATTTCTTAACTTAGTTATAATAAAAATTGTAACAAATGGCTTAGGATTATTTTTAAGAATAAAAATCAGAACACTTGCAATTTTGTTGTAGAGTATTTTTGGACTTGCAGTACAGTGTTAGAACTACTCTGTGTTACAACTAGTCACTTTTCAACCAGTTCCTATAATCCATAGATATTGTAAGTATTAGTGTGTCAGGCTCTATGTAACATTGCAAAGGAAATATGCTAACTTTAATTCCATAATGATTTTAATTTTGTATGCATCATCAATATTCTTATAAATTTTAAGGTATGTTTGAAACATATATGCCACTTACTGATATATATATATACACATACATATATATGTATATATGTATATATATATATATATATATATATATATATATATATAGAGAGAGAGAGAGAGAGAGAGAG
>NDGM011239826.1:0-14413 GCA_002564305.1 Octomys mimax | reverse complement strand
AACCAGAGATTGAACTCAGACCCTTGCGCTTGCCAGGGAAGCGTTTATTCTACTGAGCCATCTTCCCAGTCCCAGTGTTACTACTTTTTAAAAAGAATAATTTAAAAAGGGAAAACTTTTTCTTGTGGTTAGTGACCATTAGTATTTATTATTATTATTAATTAGTATTAGTACTAGTATTAATATTTTCTTTCATGATGTATATAATCAAAACATCTGTATATTTTTAGGATGGTCCTTTGTGTTTTAAATAATAATTTTATGAGTACCTTTCTAATTATTAATATCTTTTTTGATCTCATGCTTATGTTATAAATATTATTTATAATCTATGGTCTACAGTTTGTCATTTTAAAAACCAGTTTTGATAAAGTATGAATGTTAAGGTTGATAAAGTTAAATTTAATATTTTTTCTCTTATAACTAGTCATTTTTTTTTATTTTAAGAAACCTTCCATTCCACAAAGCTACGAAGAGATTATTCTGCATATTTCTTGAGAAGCCTTACAGCTTTCGTGTTTTACGTATATATTTAGGTAGCCCATCATTTTGAGAGAGTCATGTGCATGTGTGTGTGATGAGCCACGGCTTGGCATTTGTTTTTTATACAGATATTTATTTTTGCCAGAAGTATTTGATAAAAAGAACTTAGCCTGAGATTTTGGTTATCTGCAGTTATAACCAGTACTATTCACAGGTCTGTTCTTTTTTTTTCTTTTGTTGTCAGAACCCAAGAATGAGCTCAGACTCTTCTGCTTGCCATGGAAGCGCTTATTCTACTGATCCATCTCCCTGCCCCCATTCACAGGTCTGAGACAGAGCATTCAAACATTACTACACACTGCTGCGAAGGAGAGGTAAGTAGGGGCTTATTGTGTCTTTCCTGTGGGGAAAAATTACTAGCAGTGGAATACGTGCATTATCAATAATCACTAAGTGAAGCAAACTTTATTGCACATTTGTTGCTTTACTTCAATGGCAACAAAGACTTTATGTTCAGTTTAATCTTTTAGAAATCATTTGGAGTAGATCGCATTATCTATGTATGAGGAAGCAGATTCTCAGAGCTTAAATTTCATGTCAGAAGACTTTCTGCAGTAACTATTGAACCCAAAATCTAAGCTCTGGTTTTCTGACATTGGAGCTACTCTGTCACCTGCCATAGACTCTGCTTTTCCTATGAGACCTGACTGCACTGCTCATGCCTGAAACTAATACTTAATAAAGGCAATGGTTCCCAAAAATTGTCCTCTCGTGCCAACTTTATTCTCTTAAAAATTATTGAGAACCTCAAGATACTGTGTTATAAGGATAATATCTATTTACAGGCATTTAATTAAAATTAAAGAGAAACTTTCAAAATATTTATCAATTTATTAAAAAAACAGTAAAAAATTAATTGCATGCTAACACAAATAACATATTTTAGGAAAAGTGACTCTCAGAAAAGTGACTAGCTAGAAGAATAACACTGTGCTACACTTTTGCAAACCATTTTTCTGATTTGGGTTAATAAAAGATACCTGCTTTTCCATTTGTGTCTTATTCAGGCTGTTGAGGCATGTTCTTTTTGTTGAATTACAGTGTATAAAGAAAATCTGGCTTCACAGAAATATGTTGAAGAAAAAGAAAAGTATTTTAATAGTGTTTTTGGATGACTGGAGCTATTTTCAATACTACATCAAAACCCAACAAATGGAGGTTTCTTAAATATTAAATGCTACTGAAATGTGAAATGTGAAATCTGAAACCATCATGAATACCAATGAAATTTTCTCAGTTTATTAAATTATTCATCCGGTCATGACTAGGTAACAATATTCATTGATCCTTTGGAAAATATCAATATACTGCACTGTGCTGATTGTCCTGGGCATGAAGATATATTTCCTATCTGAGGGAACATAATTGACTGGCAGCCCCTGGATCCTCAATATCTGTGCAAAGGTCATACCTCTTAAGGCTGTCTCAGCCAAGGTCTGAACAAAGCAAAGAATGAGTGTGCGTACATCCCTTCAGGATGCAGATCTCCTTAGACTACTGCTGCTGGCTCCAGAACAAGAGGAACATTCCTAGAACTGTGTTACAGTGTTTTCCTTCCCCTCTTCTTCTTTGGTATCCGACTGTGTTGTGTCAGAAGGTTGTATCCACCTTCCTGGCTCTTTCTCTTTATATTTCACAGGCACCACTATGGATAATTCTCTTGAATATCTACTCTTATCTTAGAACTTGCTTCTCAGAGGACTAGAACTAATACAGTGATCTCCCGGTGGGGACTTGTTTCTTTATAAGATATTAGAAACTCACTTTCATAAGTATCAGCACTGATGTCTCCTGAAAAGTCTTCAAGTATTGAGACACTCTCAAAGACAGGTAAAGCACACAAATAATCCAAAGTTTAATGCTTACAAAAAAAAAAATTATCATTTGTGTCATAGCGTCAAGTGTTTTCCTTGAAGTGGAATGCCTACTCTATTCAGTAATGGGAACATTTCTGCCAAATTCCAAGTGTGAACAATGATAATTTACCTGTTGGTTCTTTTAAGTGCAAATCATGTTCCAAGAAAAGCACAGTAAGTTCAATTTGCAACTCAAGCAGAAAAGATGTTTTTGAGAGAATTATTGTAACGCAGAGTAGAGAGGTGCTCCAGCCTGTTTTATCTCACAAAAGATTAAAAAGACACATACTCAGGGGTCAATGTTTAATGCAATTATTATGTTTTTACTGCTTTGTCAAAAACATCCATAAGTGGAATTGGCCCTGTATTTCCTGCAAGTGCAGGACAGGGAAGAGCACAATGACCATTTGTCATGTTTGTTGCCATTGGCCTGATTCGAGGTCTGAGCCTCGTTGCTTCACTTACCATGTTTTTTTTTTTTTGTTTCATCTGTGCAAAAGTCAACCCAATGAGCTAGACAATAACTCCATTGTACTAATATAAGAACAGGCTCACCTCTGTCTGCTCAGAAAGGTTTCACAACACCACGGGGCTCGAAGACCCTACTGTGAAAACTATTGCATTAAGATATCAAGTATTTATTGAGAACCCAATAAGTACATTACATTTCTGTAGGTTTTGAGAGTGCAAAACACGAAGTACTTACCATCAGGGACCTGAGACTTTACAAGTTCCATAACAACTAGTTAAGTGTCAATAGACTATGCTATAGGGTCAGAGAGACAGGTCCTGTCCATAGAACAAAGGAGGTAGGAATTACAGAAGAAGGAAATAACACAATTTGAATAATAGACATGGCATAGTTCAGTATTGTTGTACAACTACCTGTTTAAGTAAGAGTAAAACATATTTTAATATACTTAAGTTTGAAAAACTTTTAGTTTTTCTTGTTTTAGAGTATAGATGTCTGTATCATTACTCAACTTAAGTAGACCACTGCATGGTATACATCCTTCCTAACAGCTACACTGGCCCAACCTTTCACTGTGCCACACTGTGAAAGAACACAGCGTGTTCTTCTGGTGGCTGTACCTTTATCATTAATCAGGATATCATTGTTTCGATTTTGCTTTCATAATTTCATAGGGCCAAATATAAGACATAAGGGAACTGGGCTGATTATCGTTAATTTGTAATAATATTGTCCTCCTATTCATGAAGCTCCAACATCTGCAGTGCCTCAGATACGGTTTATTTAGTATGTGTAAAAACAAGGATCTTGCATGCCATGCTCTTGGTTTTCTTAGGAAGATTATGATTTGCTAACTATAAAAAAATGGATAATTTAGATCAAAAGCTGCAGTGCATACAAATGCACCGGTGTAATGTGTAGTGAATGTTTATTTACTAGGGAGAGGCACCCTCTTAGTTCAGCCAGCAGATCACTGTGATTCAGATGTTTGCTAACAGCTACCTGGGGGAGGAGCGCAATCTTCTCGTTTAATCTTAATCACTGGCAATCAGGGAGATTTCACAACTGGGAAATATCACACACATTATTAGAAAAGCAATCATGAAATATAATAATGGATGGAAAGCAATAGATTCTTCCCTGTGTCAGAGAATCATACACAGTTACTTCAAATATTTAAAGATAGTTTCATGTTACTCTTTCAGGATCTCAAGCTTGAATCTATGTTGGCTGTTCACTAAAGTCCTATTATATGAACCAGGCTTTGTTTTTTGATATGTCAACAGAATGACTGGACTTTAGTATTCAGTGTTGTGTTGTGCATCTACTGAATATTTGGTTCCTTAGTGAGAGTTTTAGCTTTTGTTTTTTTTCTTTATGAACCTAGATATTTCTAGGGAAAGACATTTCCAGTGGTGTGGTACCCCAACTTGTTTGTGGCAGATTAGAAATTGTACAAAGAAAAGATTTGGTTTTTTGAACTTCCATTGCTGGATATCTGAGGGTTAGGTTGCTCTTTCAGTTTCTATGGCATGCTAAATACTTTTATGAATGGAAATTTTATTAAAGTAAAATATGGAAACAGTAAAAAATAGGGAGAGACATTAAGGCACTTTAAAAATGCATGAAGGAATATATGGCAAAGAGAAAAAGGTTAGGCAAATTACTATGCCAATAGTTCCAAAAACTGTCAGTGGCTTAAAGCCATGTTCTGAATGCTTGCGTTCTCCAAATTCATACACTGAGATCCATCACCATGATTATAGTATTAGCCAGTAATGCTTTTTGGAGATGATTAACGGTGCTCACATGAATGAGATTAAACACTCAGAAAAAAAGATCCTTTAACCCTTTCAGCATGTGGGGGAAGACATGGCTCAAAAACTATCTGTGAACAAGGAAGCAGGCCTTCCCCAGATGCAAGGCTTTCACTGGGTTTCTATGAAGGACTTGAAATTAACCATTAATCTTTCTCAACTTTAGCTTTCCACGTGTACTTATACATACTTTTAGCACATTATATAGGTATTAAACACCCCACCAATGTAACAGTTAAGAAGACAAAGACAACAGCACTGTGGAATTAGAAGTGAACTACAAGATATATGATGCAGGCCTATAATCTGAGCAGTATGGGACTCTGGGCCAAGTTTAAGCCCATCATAGGCAACATAGTGAGACTTGGCAATAAATCTGAAGATACAAAAAGAAGGCTGAGGCTGTAGCTGAGTGTTAAGGCCCTGGGTTCAATACCTGTTACTGAAAAATTAAAATTAAAAAAAAAATTAAAAAATGAACACAGCTTATCTTTGGATACAGTCTGCTAAGGCTGAGCCATTCTGTGTGGCAGTTTGGAGAGTTTAAATCTTTCAGTATCCCCCGAAATAAGTAGAGTCTGAATAGTCTCTGTTGCCATGGTAGAGAATATTCTGCAGATATGAATTGTGTCTATATTGAGGGTCTAATTATGATCAGACTAAGATTCAGATGCCACAACTATCTTTGTGTTGCCACAGAAACAGACACAGTGTCACTAAGTCTGTGAATAAACTTTTAGAGCCAATTAACTTCTTATCCTGTAACAATGGTTCTGTGGCCATCATAAAAGTTTTACTTGCTTTCATATAAGAACTAGGGACTGGTATTCTTTTAAAACCCTCAGCCTTTATTAATGTATCTTTTCTAAAAAAAGAAAGAAAGAGAAGATTATGATGTATTCTAACAGTCAGGTGGAAATTCAGTGTTGCCTTATAGCAACTAAGATTTAGCTTTATTCCCTAGTTGCCTTGTCCTGCTGGGGCTGAAGTTGATCTCTTGAAAGGTTTGTTAGAAACAAAAACAAAAACAAAATATGGCTTGGAGGGAGGTGTGATATAATGTGTGGACAAGGCAGGTAGATTCTGGATGATTTGTAAGGCTGAAGCCTCCCTGAGCTCCAGCCATATTTCACTGGCAGAAAGAGGTCTGACAACTGAACTCTAATGGGGTGAAGTGTTTGGCTTCTCTTTGATCTGTGATATAAACTGAACTTGATATATTCTAATATCTGGAGACATGGCCAGGACCCACTTTGTAGTTTCTTTTTCCTGAAATATTTAAATTTTTATTCCTAATTGTAAGTGTTCTGTTTATATTTCTGCAAAGCTGTAGGTGTAAATTGGTTTATTTGCAAAGGTGCAGTCTCAATATGAATCTAATTCACTTTTGTTAATCACTTTAGACATATATTTCTATAATTTTTTGTATATTTTTCTAGTATTTATCCATTCATCTTTCCATTCATTAATTCAGAATTGAGCAAAATAGATGCAGTTTCACTAAAAATTCTAATTCTTTTGCGAAACCAGGGGTTGAACTCAGGCCCTTTGCTTGCCAGGGAAGCACTTATTCTACTGAGCCGACTCCCTGCCCCCAAAATTCTAATTCTTGATGCCTTGGGAAAGCCAGCCATACTTCCTACATAGTTTCTTCAAAAATTTATTATTGTAGCTATGTCTGTTATACTTCTGTTAACTTTTATCATAGCTAACAATATGAAATATATTAGAAAATTACTTTAAAAACAATAAAATATGTTTGTAGACATCTGTAAGGCATCCCATAGAATAAACCAATAGAGTTGCATCTTCCTCTAGCTTGCCTGGCAATCCAACAGTCTTGACCCATTGCCCTTTTTTGCTGTTCAGACTTGCGTTACTTTTTGCCATTTGCCAGAAACAGATCATCACCCTCCAGGTAACTGCTTATGGGGAAAACCTTGCAATCAGCGTTGCTTAACTCATCACAGATGCTAAATTGAAAGAAACAGTCTTTATGGAGGAGTCCCAGGAAGATATTCGATTAATATATTATTCCAGTTACATTGAAATCTTGCCCCAGACTAAACAAATTAGTATGTGCTGCATAAATGGACTTGGTCCTTTCGCCTCTGAAGAAAGGCTTGAACTGCTATTGTGCCACGCTCCGACCCTGAAGGACAGCTCAGGAAGCAGCCCAGGAAGAGTAAGCTAGGCAAGTGCTGGTGGCAGAACTGAATTGAGACAATGCACATTCTCTGTCTTTCCCTTCAGGCTTGGTGTTCATCGAGAAAATAGATTCTTGATTTGTCCCCTATTTTGAGAATTCAGCCCTCTATTTCGAAGGTACTGCCTGTGAAGCACCTCTACTTGCCACAAAGTGAAAAACACATCCTAGTTTTCCTTCTAAGAACAGAGCAGCATGTGTTCTTACAGGTGGTCAGAACACGTCCCTCGCAGTTGCAATCTTTACATAGGTTTGCTACAATGCTGCCAGGACTGGTTCCTGAATTCATTTCTCTGATTTCTTTAAAGCTCTTGGCACTTCTCTGTCTATTTGGCTTAGCTGGCTTTCCCTCCACATCTGTTGGTATGATCGGATTCCTTTGCTTGCCATCACATGGGCTCTGGACCTAGAGATATGTTCAATTTCATTCACTTCTAACTTGGGGGAAGTTGATTCAAGACATTGGTGGATTTTTCCAGGCCCTATTTTTTTCATTACTATTTTTTCCCATAAACTTTGCTTTGTTTCTTTGAGAAGACTGTATGTGACTCAGAATGTAGGGATTTAGGCTGTCATTTACTGATTTTTAAGGGCAGTTCTTGCAGTCTACCTAGTTTCCTATCAATCTGGCTTGTGTATCCGTGGTTACTATACCAATTAATCTCTGTGTGGTACATTTTAGGATTTTCAAGGCACAGAGTGGAAGAGTGATTGGCAATAACAGTACTATACATATTTGTATAGAGACCATAAGTTGATCTACCACATAAAATCGCCTGGGTTGCTATTGACTAGGAAAAGTTCCCAAGAGAGATGACAAGGGATTGAGGCTTAGCTATTCCTAAAAATAGTTGCACATTATGTACTTCTTCTATTGAAAACAAAAGAAGATGAAGGTAATCTAGATAAGGATTGCATTAAAGTAAGGTTTTTAATCTTGAGTTGTATTATTGAATGAATTCAATTAAAAAAGTCTTCTTGATGGTATATTTGATTCGTATTAGTGGAAGAGCAATAAACATATCTGAAGAGAAGTTAAGGAAGTGTTCTGCATTGATTTTCTAATCCATGAAGTTCTATCATATTACTGTTAAGATAGAAATATATTTCAGCATGATATTTTTAAAGCTATGAATAATAATGTCATGGCTGTTTGATCAGAGACATTCTTTAAATTCTGTAAACTATGTTTATTTGAACAAAATTTATCCACATTGAATAGTATGATTCTGAAATAATGACAGAAAAAAACGCAGCTAACTATCCACTTAGCTAGAATTAATAATTTAAGGGTGGCTAACTTTTCTGTGAGGCATTTCTTATCATTTGTTCAATTTCTTAATGAACCTTGAAAAATTTGGATTTTTCTCTTCTTTAGAAAAACAGAGGTCATGAAAGAGATATGGAAAAGAAGAAAATATGAGAGGTGATTGAAAACTCCAGAACTCTGGTGAATCTTCAAATAGTAAAAACATATTATTGGCTTGACCTTCTCCACAGCCACAGCTCCCATCCGGCAGCCCCTTGTCAAGGCCAGATTCCCTGGATGGCACTTTCTCCACCTACCCCTTAAGATCTGTGGGCTGGAGTAACTCTGGCTGTTGCTGGTTCATGGGCACCTCAAGTTGCTACCAACACCTTTGTAGATAGTCCATTGCATGCTTGGTGGCTCAGTTGTAAGTGTGGTTTGGCATACACGGTGCCTCAGTTCCAACCTCAACATCACACACACACATACACACTATCAGAATATGTGTTCGTATATTTTTGTGTGTCTCTTGTATGAGACTGTCTCTCCAAAAGTCCTACATAAAGAAAAAATGTGCTCAATAGGCAGCCAAGCTGAAGGAGCTACCAATTGTCAAAGTTAGTATAATTTGAGCAACAAAATATTAGTGACAGTATTAGATTATAACTCATAAAATAAAACAAATACAAGTCCATACTGATATTAACAAATATGTAATTATATGCAATTATAAGTAAATGAAGGAGAAATGGCTAGCTTTTCCTTATAGAATTTCAGTTAATAAATGCAGAAGGAATGAGGGACATAGAAACAATATAACAATCATTGTAACTGGCAAAATATACTGATGAATGCTAAAGATCAGTGGGACAGTACTCGAGGAGGAAATAATATACATAGTTGTAAGGAGTTTTCCTGAAGTTATTTACTTTGGGAGGGTGGTATTGAAACAGGCTCACGCTATAGTTCAGGATGACCTTGAACTCACTATGTAGCCAAGGTTGGCCTCAAATTCAGAGTAATCTACTGCTTCCGGCTCCTCAGTGCTAGGATTATAGACATGCACCTCCAGGCCCAGCTTGAAGATGCTTACTATTAAAGAGGGGGAAATATGACCAGGGATGTGGCTCAGCCATAGAACATTTATTTGGCACACACAAGGCCCTGGGTTAAATCTTCAGTATCATGAAACAAAGCAAAACAAAAGAAGAGAAAAATAGTAATTTTTCAGAGCACAACAATATCCAAAACCCCCTTAATCCAGTGAACAACTTTAACATCACCAGTCGTATACTGATATCTGGGGCTGTTAATGAGATAGGAGGGCATGTCATTTCTGTGGCATCTTTCCTAGAAATGTATAACAGTATAAGCGAAAGGTGCTAAACAAAGTATGTGACCAGTACGCTTCAGAAGTGTCAAGGAAGGAAAGGGAGACTGACAATGTATCCTGGACTGGAGGAGACCCAGGGGAGTGACAGAACATGGGGGAGTCCTAGGTGGGAGCCTGGACCAGAAAGAACTTTAGTGGAAAAATGGGAAATTTGACCCAGGTATAGGTCAGTGACTGAGCATGAACCTAGTGTGCCTGGGCCCTGGGTTGAACCCCAGCACCGAAATAATGAAGACAAATTAATAAGATATATAATTTAGTTATCTGTATCATACTATGGTGAAAATTCAGTTTGGGTTTTTTTTGTTTGTTTGTTTTGTTTTGTCCTTGTACTGGGAATCAAAATCAGGACCTCACACTTGCTAGGCAGGCACTGTGTCACTAAGCTATACCCTTAGCCTTATTTCCTGTTTTATTATTGTAGTATAGTTGTATAAAATATTAAAGTAAACCAGACATGGTGATGCATGCCTATATTCCTGGAACTCTGGAAAGCTGATGCAGGAGGATCACGAGTTTGAGTGCAGCCTGGGTAATTTGGTGAGGCTATTCCTCAAAGCTTTTCACAAAGGCTGGAGGTGTAGTTCAAGATGAAAGCCCCAGGTTCAACCGCCAATCCACAGGAAGAAAAAGCAGGTGGGGGGAGGGAGTTGAAGTTGTTGAGTGAGCATTGTACAGAAGCCTCTTACTGGTTCTGTAAATCTGAATTCAAAACAACTTTTGATTCTGTTTCTGGTTAAGATGAACTGAGAACATCCTAGCCTGCTTCCCCTGCTCAATGCAACTAAACATCCCAGGCAGAGGCTGGGAATGGTAGCTCAGTGGTACAACACATGCCTAGCACACACAAGGCTCTGGTCTGCTTCCTGGCACCACAAAAAAGGGAGACACATGAAACAAAGCAGGGAGGAGGACAGAGAGAGGAGGATGGGGAAGCGAAGGGGAGCTCCTGAGAAGAGGACGTGCAACCACTTGTCTGAGCACCTTGGGAAGTAACGGCAGCAGGGACCCTGAGGAGTGGAGTGAATCAGAGCACGAAGTAAGGCCGTGAGAGTCCCAAGTTTGCTTTACTTCTCTGTCTCCTGGCCTGGTCACAAAGGCAGCACAAATCTCAGAATTGGGCACCAGGTTGGACAGAAAGAGTTCCAATAGAAGCACTCTCTTTCTGGCCTGAGAGTGACAAAGGGGCCCCTAGTGAGCCCCAGTCCCCAGCTGCAACCCCATGGTAGCAGTTGTGACTGCAGCTATTGTCCCTGGGCACCTCTACCTTCTCTCTCACTGAGCAACTGTGGTACAAAAACCAAGGAGGAAATCCCAATAGATGGCTTTTTTTCTTTTATACCTTCCTGCAGCTTGAAGCCTGAAGCAGAGCCAGTGAGAGGAAATTAAGTTGTAGATCAGGGAGCCAAAGACCCAGGATTTGTAGTCTAGGGCCAGGATTAGGATGCCCTTGATGCTACAATGAGGAGCAATTGCCAAGAGCAGGGACCTCAAGGGGTCACAGGAAGTTATAGGACAAGAAAGTTCTAGATTTAGCCCAAGTTTCAAATGTATGTTTTGGATTCTAAAAAAAAATACACAAAAGATTTTTACAAGTGAATTACAGAGCAGATCACTGCCTGGGTTCCAGGATGGCCCCAGTGGCACGTGAGACACAGAGCTGAATAGCACTAGTAGGGGTTGGAAAACTAAAGCAGCTTTGGAAAAGAAGACCCACAAAGGATGGGGTTGAAACTTGTGGCCTGAACCTAACTGAAATAGGTGCCCACTAAAACAGTCAAACAGACAAACAAAATCAACACCCCCATAGGCTCCTCAGAGTGGCATAATTCAATATTCAAATCCCAAATTTTAATTTGAAATGTCTTGTCATATGATGAACCAGGAAAATCTCAGTAACTCATAAGGGAAAAGATAATCAATGACTGCCAACTTGAAGGTGACATAGATTTGGAATTATCACAAAAGACTGTGTGTGTGTGTGTATGTGTGTGTGTGTGTGTGTTAGTGGGAATTGAGCCCAGGGCCTCACATGTGCTAGACAAGTACTCCAACACTGAATTATATCCCCATCTCTTTCTGTATTTTGTTTTGACACAGGTCTCAGTATGCTTTTCAGGCTGGCCTTGAACTCATACTCCTCCTTTGTCACCCTCCTGAATAGCTGGGATGACAGGCATGCACCACTTCAGCTGCCCAGGAAAGCCTTTAAGCAGGTATTCTACTTGGGGTGTAGCTCAGTGGTAGGTGTGTGCTTGGATAGCAGGATGCCCTGGGTTTGCTCAAGATACCACCCAAATTTAAAAATCAAAACCAAACCATATTATTACAGCAAAAGAGACCTCACCAATAATTCCATTCAGAAACATACCTCTGGTCTTTGCACATCCTTATCCCATGGTCTTGGAGCAGCTGTGGAAATCCTCTTTCATAAGCATCTTCATGAAGAGGGACCATAAAGAGCACACATGCTGCTGCTGACTGAAATCATGACAGGAGAAAGACAGGTTCATGAAAACATCATGGCATGTCCTCAGATAGGGATCTGCTGCTGTGTGATATCTGCTTCTTCCCCAAAGTGACAATGACAATAGAAGGGAAACATTTTGAATGGATTCAGTGCAACAAGACAGCTGCCCTGCCCACCTAAAGAGGCTCTTAGAGGAGGATTTCTGGACCTGATTGAGAACCTGGCAAGAATGGGGGAATAAATATGCTTGAAGTGAGGGGAAAATATTCTGAGGGAATAATGAAAATGTGTCTCTTATTGTAGCGTATTTTCAATAAAAATATTCTGTGTACTTACTGATCAAACTTTATCTGAGTAACACGTAAATGAAATGCTGGGTTGTAGTTTTCTACTTAAATAAAATTCTTCCTTTCAAATATAACTTTCGGGCCAGGGAAATAGCTCAGTAAAATAAGCGCTTGCCAGGCAAGCACAAGGGCCTGAGTTCAATCCCCAGTTCTGCAAAACAAAACAAAACAAAACCCCATAAATATAACTTTCATTTTTCTATTTTTAGAAGAAAGGAACATATAATCTGAAAGTTTCTCTCTGTGATTGCCAACGATTTAGATTTCTAGTTTTAGAAGATATACTTAAAGGAAAATAAACTTGAAGTCTAAAGCAATGCATAGAAATATTAAAGGGGTTGAGAATAGTAGCTTGGTGAAGGTGAATTTGAAGAAGATGATGCCAGAAAATATAAAAGTCCTGGGTGTTGAAGAACAGGGCCTTGGAAGACTGGACCATCTTTGTATAGATGACCATGCACTCATGTTTTCTGTTCAAGAATAGCTGGAAGACTAAGTTATCTAAAAAGGAAAGAGTTTCCTCAAAAGATTGGGACAAAAATTATGATAGCAATTGCTGACATTTTTTTTCCTAAGTGGAGATGATTCAGCAACACCTTGCTCTCTCAGTTCTGTGCTAATAACCTTTTTGATCCAGCTGTGGGGCCTGAAATGCCCACGATGGCACGATGGCACTCTTTAATCTCTAGGCAATACATGGTCAGGAATGCCATCATTACAGTGGGATAGATCTGCCTCTTCTGCTCAACTTGGATGACTCGCAAAAGCCCTGCATCTGCAACATCAGTTTTAAGAATACTTGCCTTATAATTTACATGAAAGAAAGGGCCTAAGGATTAGGTTATATAAAATGGAAAGTTGCCTGATATATAACAAGAATTCAAAATACTTTAGTTCCTTCTGTGTTTGGTAAGCTATTTCTAAGCATTTAAGCAACATAATCATCCTGTGGAACATCTGAGTGGTACGTGGTGAAGAGAAACACTGGAAGTGTTAAATTGAGGTCATACGATAGTTGAAAGTAAAGAATGGATGCTGAGGAAATTTTGATTGAGAGGCAAAGCATTCTGGAATGCTGACTACACAGAAATGCATTTTCTTTTCCTGCAGCAAACAAAGCAAGTATAGTCTAAGATCAGAGCCCTTCAACAGGTCCTCGCAGCCAAAGGTCTGGGAGCCGCCACCTCCATCTCAGGTCAACTGCAGTGCCCTGCATGTGTGAGGTGCCAGCTGGGACTGCAGGTGCTGTCCAAATCAGGAAACGTGACCCAGAAAGAGGATGTGCTCCTGGAAGCACACACCCGTGCTAGGGTGACCACTTTTGGTGTTTGTCTTGAACAGGAAGATGACTGATACCTGCTCGTGGATGACAACGTGTAATTAGGAGAAAAACAGTTCTGACTAGGTCTCAAGGCATCCGCAGTTCTAGCTTGACTTTTCCCCATGGAAAAGTGAGAGAAAATCTTGGCAAGATTCATAAATTGTCTTAAAGCCTGGAATCTCAGTTCCCTCTACCAAATAAGACGTTTGAAAATAACACCTGAAGGTGCTTTATCTTTTTAGCGTATGTGACTTCACATTTACAGTTTTGAAATGCTTTAGTAGAGATTTATACCTTCTAATGATATAGAAGGCATAACTTTCTTTTTTATTCCTTTTTCATTGGTTGGCACAAATGTGTGTTAAAATTACAAATAGAATACTCACCATGTAGGTCCCCAAGTTATTGAAGTAATACTGACTAGTGAGTGAACATAGTTGATGTAAAGGGTTAAAGCTTATAATTTCAGTAGTGTTTTATTTTTTCTTGTAAAGAATCATGTTTTAAGAACTATAAGAAAGGGCTGGTGCAAAAGCTCAGCAGATTAAGCACCTGCTTATGCAAGTGTGGGGACTGGGTTAGATCCCTGGTATCATGTACAATGCCAGCCCCACCCTGGGGGCATGCTGAGCCTGCCACAGAGTCCAGGTATGCTGGCGCACACCTGTAATCCAGCACTGAGGAGGCTGAAAACAAGAGGGTCACTATGAGTCTGCGCTGAGTAGTGAACCCTGTACCA
>NDGM011239824.1:6759-19425 GCA_002564305.1 Octomys mimax | reverse complement strand
ATTTGATTTGAAACTGTCTCATTGCTATTTGTTTATCAATAAAATTATGGGGAAAAAACCAAAGGGCAACCCCCCCTGCAAAGAAAAAGAATCCGTGCTCGGTTCCAAAAGTCTCCTTCACTTTCATTCTGGCTGTACCCCGAGTGAGCTTTCTCTAACTGTCCTCTCTGCTCTAATTTACCAATGTGGACCAGTAGCACCTAGATGAAGAATGGAGGGAATAAGAACTGAAACTCTTTCCAAGAAGCCAGAACTGTGCATGCCTGGTTGGCCAGCTCCAGGCCTTAGTGGTGCCTTCTGCCTGCCTGGGACTGTCCTGCATCCAGGGGCACAGCAGTGCTCCTAAGAATCCTCCTCACGCAAGGAGCCACACGACCCTCAGACAATCTTGTATGCGGGTGGCTTTAAAGTTACCTGGATAGAAGTGCAATCCTTTGTTTTTATTACAGATCCTGACTACATCTGCAGCATAGGATTACATGAAATAATGTAACAACACTGTTCAAAAATCAAAGTTTATCTTGAAACCGAATCACATTTCCCCTGCATGACAGATAAATCTGTTTAGAACAATAAATGGTTAGATTCTGATACTGATAAAATATTTTTGAAAAGTCAAAATACATCAAGTTATCCATTTGTAGGCATGACTCTGGGTAGTAAAAATAATTTGTTTCCATCATATTATATTCAATGTGCCTCACTTTGTTTCTCTTAAATTAATGGAATGGTAAGTGAATTCAGGATGAAAAGTTATTGTACGTTAAAGATAGGAATAAATTCTTCTGTGAGTAAATTATACCAGATAGCTACTGAAGTTTACATAAGTGTTGCTTCTGTACCTGCAGGTTTTAAATCCATTCTACGTATTCCAAGCCTTCACCCTAACTTTGTGGCTATCACAAGGCTACATAGAGTACTCTGTTGCTATCATCATTCTGACCATCATCTCCATTGTCTTAAGCGTGTACGATTTGCGACAGGTAAGAGATAAAAACACAGTTGGATTCTGTTTAGATTCCAGATAAAGGAGGAAGAAAATCTAGAATTTCCAGAGAGAGCAGGCAGTTGCTTTGTCAAACATAAGCTGCAACAAAGCAATAAGCAGAGGTTTATGAAGTGTAGCTTCCCAGCACGAGGAGTTTAGAAACACATTGGAACATCGTTGCCAATTCTGAGGAAGACCTCATTGAGCAGCGTGTGTAGAGGGACTCCAAGGCGGTGTCTGAGTGGGGCTGCAGCAGAGTCCAGTGATACATTAATGATGTTGGCAGTGGTTTGAGCAGAATGAGCGGTGGGAGTGTTTCAGCTGTGCATGCTAAGACATATGTCCCCTAGGTCGATGTGACAACGTATGCCTCCAGTTAAATGCTGTTTGTTCTTTGCATTTCCCATCTAGGTATTTAGGGAAACTTAAGCATTTCTCAACATTCTTTTTTCCTGTCTGTTTCTTCAATTGGAATGAAGATATATCTCTATGTAGACTGCAGATAAACTCAAAAGCAATAGAGAAATTTCTATGAGGGAGTTTGGGGAAGGTTTAGGGAATAAATGTGGCTTGATTCTCAATTCTATGGGACAGTGTGTCAGCAAGAAAATTATCTATCAAGTAAAAATATCCAGATAATAATAGTAACATATAGTGTTAAATAGATTCATAACAGATGAGTGCTATGTATTCCAAAAGCTTAAAAATGATTACTATAGGGTAATCTGCAGAAGCGTAAATTCAAACATCAAGATTATAAATATATGCATTTACTTGTTTATCAATGTCATCATCGGTTGCACACTTTTTTCACTCTTACTTTACTCTATTAGGTGCATACATAACACATATTTGTATGGAGATTTACATACTTATTAATTTTTAAATTAAAATAGAACTTTGTGTATATTAATTGGGACATTTGACTTTACTATGGCAATTGGCCAACTGCGAAAATCATCCTAGATAATGTTTAAAATTATGAAGTTTCATGATGATCATAAACTATTCAACCATTCTTTCATTTTTGGGAAATAATATTATTTTCCTACAGTTTTTCCAACCACAAATAATGTTGAATTAAACATAACTACAATATAGAAATATGCTTGCATATTAGTATTTGCATTTTTTTAGCCTAGCAACCAGAAGCCAGATTGCTGGATAAAAGGATAGGTATAATTTGAATTTTAATAGATGCTGCTATGTAATTTTCTCCAAATGAAATAATTCCTTCTGTCAGCAACACACAAGAATATAATTCCCTCTGCTTCTCACCAGCATTTGGTGGTATATAGTATTGATATTTAAACTTTTTACTTTAATACATTTTTAAATTGCTGTTTTAATGTACATTTCCCTGATGACTAGTGAATATCGACCTATTTCCATTTGTCTGAATTTCAGATTTTCTTTTATATTCATGGATATACCTTACATGAGAAAAGCTTTATTTTTATTCAGTATTTTTCTCTTGATTTTGACTTTTGCTATACATTAAGAATTATGTACAGTGAAATGTGTTCCTATTTCCCTTTATGGTTTCTAGGTTTCCTGTTTTGTGTAAAAAGATGTTCATTCCAAACTTTGGTGATTTCAGTTTTTTTTCAGTTTTTTTGCTTAATTTTATTAAGCAAATTTTCTTAATTTGCTTAATATGCATTTTTAACTCCTTAGTACAACTGAGATATTCAAGTTCTACATCTTAACAGAATCCGTGAACTCCTTTGCCCAACATAGTGACCCACATGGAAACTTGGGACTTCATGACAGGATTCCTTTCAGAAAAAGAAAAGGAATCAGAAGAGAGGCTAATCTCATCAGCAGCTGGGATCTGTTTCAAAAGGTCACCTGACCCAACCTGAAGAGCGTCCACACAAAATTGTGCCCATTTCCTGAAACTGGACCTTTGCAGTGGAACACTTTCGCCATGGGGCTGTGATGTGTATGTCTTGCTGCAGGGGCAGCTGGCACCACCAGTGGTCCATGCCCGGCTGTACCGTGCACGACTGTACCACTTCTGCTGCCACTGGTAGAAGCCACTGGATGGGACAGTCGCGCATGTTCAGGGTGGCACAAGGCAGTGGGTCCTAGAAATCACAAATTCTCAACAATCAGAATCTGTCCAGCACTTTACAGTTTACAAAAGAATCCTACAACCTCAATGTATGTTTGGGTGGGCATGAAAGCTTGTAAAATGAAACACATACAGTTATTATATCCTTTTCCAACCTTGAGAGAAGGACAGGGACAATCAGGAAGGTGAAGTGACTTTCTCTCACACCCTCTGCCCCATTTCTTGATTCCAAATCAAGTACTTCTCACTGGTACACTGAGCACATTCTCAAAGTGCCTCATGGAACTGATTGAGACAGTAAGATTTGGGGGAGGGAGATGGGCAGGGATGAAGAAGGAGCCCCTGTTTCCATATCCAAATCATTTTATTGAGATCTGGGGACAGTGGCACACGCCTGCGAGATCAGCTACTTGAGAGGTCGGGAAATAGGCTCACAAGTTCAAGGCTAGCCCAAGCAGCTTCGGACTCGATTTCCAATAAAATTATGGAAAAAAATAATAAAAAAATAAAAGAAAATAAAATTTTAAAAGGCTGAATATATATTCCAGCACTCAGTGAACATTTGCTTAGTATGTGCAAGGCCGTGAGTTTATTTTGCAGTACCAAAAAAAAAAAAAAAATCTATTGAGTTATACTGAAATTCATCATTTCACAGTATTAAGACTTAGCTAAACAAACAGGCTTTAAAAAAGTCATAATAGAGGAAGTGTTTGAACAAGTGCAAGCCAACCCCATGCTGCACCTACCCTCGCAGCAAATCATGCTACAGAGTTCACCTTGCCTAAGCCACCCGCACTCTAGCCACCTCCTTTGAGATCAAGCTGTGGCTCTCACATGTGTCTGCATTGAACTTCACCTGCGGACTCCTTGGCTGGTCTTCCTCTGTGGCTGTCAGAGATGGCACCCAGTGTGTCTGGCCCACAGTATTTTGCCTTCCGTCAGGACTGCACTATCCTCAAGAGGCACCTGAGTTAATGCCCCCATTACTCATCTCTGGAGAAAATCCAGCCACAGCAAAGGCAAGGACACCAAGCACCAGATGCTGCATACTAACACATGCAAATTAATCTTGGAAACCAACCCCGGTCTCACTGGAGAGAGACTGGAGAAACCAGAGGGGAGGGGTGTCTAATGGAAATCAGGCAACGAGCTTTGCAGTCATGGCAAGCATCAAAGCACTTGCCTGTTCCTGGCTGGTCGGTTGCCATAGAAACCTGCACTTGTAGAGTTTCTGAGTACATCAGCTCAAAGAGGAGACTTCCATTATCCTGTTCCAGGGTTTTTGGGAGAAGTAGAGTAATTCAGTTCTATTAAGTATCTGCTCAGAAGGCCTACTATGTGATAGGATCTAGGGGGATACATGGGTGAACACGTAGACCCTTTCTTCTGTGAACTCTCTACCTCACCTGACAGCAGATAGCTGTCATGGAATGCGATCAGTTCACCAAGCCAGGTGGAGACACAGGGAGCAGAACCATGCATTCTTCCTGCAGAAGGTGAGGACTGTGGTGTGGAGGTGACATTTAAATAAAGCTTTACATGAAGGGTTAGAAGTAGTTTACTAGGCTAAAGCTGAGCTGAACCTTCTAGAAGATAAACAGAGCGAAGGTATGGAAGCAAGTTGCATGGAAGGTTCAGTCTAATAAACAAACCCAGGTCTGCAGGAGGGTGAGGACTGAGAATTACTATCAAGCAGCATTAACTCCTTCTTCCCTGCTTCAAACGGATTGGTCGTCATCCTCTTCAGCTAGGCATGGACAGAGAGAGTTATCATGGCATGGACAGAGAGAGTTATCATGGCATGGACAGAGAGAGTTTGCAGAACAAGTAGATAGACAAAGGAGGAAGTTTATCTTTGGAAGAAAAATGATACTTTAAAAGCAGCAGCAGAATGTACTCGCCAAGCAAAAATGCACTTGAGCCAGATGAGCCTCATTTTGATCATAACCTTAATAAGTAAATATTTGATTGAGGGAAAGCCATGCCAACATTTCCAGCCCTGAGGATATATTCCTGACCTGGATTTTTGTCCTTTTGTCTTTCATTTTTACATATTTACTGGAGAGACAACATTGCCATGATAAAATTTTGTTGAAAATTAAAAACTATGAGCAGTTTATTCCAAGTGCCTACAACAGTGCATGGCATGTAGTACTAGTACTTTAATGTGTTTAAACTATATTCTAAAAATAATAATTAGAATCATTTCTGTGCCTTTTGCATTTCTTCTATAAGGTCTGGCGTGTTTCTGATAAGGCTGTGGCATGCAAAATAAGTTGGTGTGCTATATTTTAGAGTTTGAAGGTGATGTGAAATTGATTCAAGTCAATGTTATCTGTCTGTGTGCAGAGGAAACACCTAACGTGTAAGGTGAGATTTCTTATGCAACGCAGTTGACTGGAGAGGGGACAGGGCAAACCTGCACCTCAGGAATTGGGACTGAGAGTCTCACTTTACCCAGCATTTCAGTGCATGCCCCCAAAGCCAAACCTCAGGGACACACTTGAAAATTATGTATCTGTCCCCAACGGTGACATCACTTCTTCTACTCAGTTGGTCCTAATTGGCAAAGCTTAGCTCTCATGGAAAACTGAAGGGAATAATAATTTTTTTTTCTGTATAAATATTAACACTGAATTCATTATGGTCTCTCAACAGGAAAGTTGTCTAATTGTGTGTAATGTTTGTCTTAGCTTCGTGACATTTGTAACATTAAAACTCATCAGTAGAGAGCATCAAAATAATTTAATAACTAAAAGTGAAAAGTTTTGTATTTGGCTTACGTTAGGCTGTGACTGCTGATTATGCTATAACCTTTGACTTTGGGCTGCCCAAGCCACTAGACTGACAATATTTAAATGGCAATGGAGTACCCATCTCTCACAAAACTAAACAAAAAAGGGGGATATAAATGAAGGGCCATTTTGTATCTGTATATACAAGATAGTTAGGATAGACATACAGCTACTTTCTCTTAATTTAATCTTTCAGAGAAAGATTTGTACTAATAGTGTTTGACTAGGATATCATGTCTGCATCTTGTACTATGAATAACCACTACGAAGACAACAATATGCAATGTATTAATTATTGCAACTGGCCTACTAATTGGTTTTGAAACTGTCTCATTGCTATTTGTTTTTTCAATAAAATTAATAAGAGAAAGAGATTGGAACAAAAAAGGCAGTACTGTAACTGAAGGCTCAGCCCTGCCCCAGCTGGCTCAGAGTCAATCCGAGTACGAGGAAGTTTACAGATGAAACTCCTTTCTCCTCTGCTTTCTGTCTCTCGTGTTGTCCCCAGAGAGAGAGCGCATCTTGGCTCTCTCATTGCCCCCTTTTTATAGACCCGTATTTCAGTGGAGTCTACTTCAAGCAAGACTTCCCAGTAGATGTACATTCACAATTGTTTTTCCATCAGCAACCTTGTTAGTGATACATGCTCATGAATTCTGAGCATAGTACTCAGTTCTGAACAAAGAAAGGATTTTATGAGCATTAACTTAATATAACCCTATAAACTGTAAACTTATTATTATCACTTTCAGATGAGCAAAGGGGAGTTAAACATCCCCAATAGCCCCTAAGTGGTAGCACTCGATTCAAAACAGCAGTGAGACTCCCGCCTGCAGATCCAACCAACATGCACATTGTCAACAGCAGACAGCTGTGCCCCAGTTCAGTGAAAAGGCAAAGGGCACGCCACAGGCTCTTAGTGGCACTTAGTGGCAAAAGCCACTTATGGATCAATTTAGCTTTGCAATTTGGCTCAAGGGAAACAGCCTTAGAAGGAGAAGCAAGCTCTTTGGTCTTTTTTCCTTCTTGCTGTTTCTAATTGTGCGCCCTCAAGAAATGAAGCCTGAGTCTGTCTGTGTAGGCCCTTCCAGCAGGGGCTGTGCACTGTATTTCCTGGGGAAGCAATAACATCCAAACTCAAAATCAAATTGCTACTGCCAGGGGCGAGTCAGATAGGTAGGGACTGAGGCAGAGAAGTTGGAGTTTCCAAAGTAGAAGTGGTTGAATCTTTTGCCTGGAGTCGTTTGGCTGTGACAACAGGCTTGGCATTTGCTGTACTGGGATCTTGTGGTCCTTTGGGCATGGGTTCTCTGATACTGAAACTTTGGCTTTGCATTGGCAGCAATCAGTTAAGCTGCACAACCTTGTGGAAGATCACAACAAAGTCCAGGTTACCATCATGGTAAAAGACAAAGGTGAGTGTATGTTCTGCCTCTTCAGCATCCTCCTGTTGCTTGGTAGAATCTTTCTCATTTGTCCTTGTTTATCAGTGTTAACAGTGTTAACAGTGTTTTCTGATCAAACCCAGGACTCAGACTGGCATGAGACAGGTATCTAAGACTTGAAATGAAAAGGATTGAGGCTGTGAGAATGTTACCCCTGCATCTGCAAGCCCTGGTAGCCCCTGCCTCGGTCACCTTCATCCTGCAACTCTCTCGCTGGCCTCTGGCTGGACCCAGCCCCATTGAGCCATTGTTCCCCAGTATCCAGGTTACTTCAGAGTCCCTCTGCCCTCCGTGTTTCATTCACTTGACTATTACTGAGTAAGTCTTTCTCAACTAACTGATCCAAAGACCCTGACCCCTAGAACATAGATCCAAAGAAGGTGTTTCGATGCTGGCTGACTCTTGGCATTTGCTCTCAGCCAGCCTCAAATGGGGTGGCCACAGATTTCTTCAAGAAATGAAGAGCTGCACTGCAGAACTGCAGAAATCTGTCTGGACAACTTACCTGAGGCCCCAGTCCACCAAAGCAAAGATGCCCAGGGTTCACACACCCAGGCAAGATGTCAATAGCAGCCATGGGGCACTTCTCCTCCTGCCAGTGTCCCTGGGTATTCACTGTGGATAGAGCACAGGCTAGCTACTAGGCTCAGAATAGATTTCTGTTGCTGAGCTAATCCTCAGCTATGTTCCCAGAGACTATTCCTTATTCCTGGTTCTCTTGGAATTTTCAGTTGAGTGGAAAAGCAGGTAGGGTGGCTCTTAGCCAACAGGTGGGTAAGCATTCTTAGTCACCATATCTCTTAAGTAAGAACAAGAAGAGGTCAGCTAGTGACGGAATTTTTACTATTACATAGGCTTGCAGGAGCTGGAATCCCGCCTCTTGGTTCCTGGAGATAATCTTATTCTTCCAGGAAAATTATCACTGCCATGTGATGCTGTTCTGATTGATGGGAGCTGTGTGGTGAATGAAGGCATGCTCACAGGTAAGCAGCTATCCTGGTGCTTCCTCCTCCACGTGCAGTACCTAAGCACATGCCAGCAAATCAGACCAACATATACTTCCTGAGCTAGTACCAAGCTCCTGCTAAGAAACTGAGAGCTACACAAAAGACATATGCCCAGGGTCTTCATTGACACAGAAGCACAATATACATGCATGGGCAGTGTTCAATAACCAGGTAATTAAGCTACAATAAATATACAACTGTAAGAACATTTAATACTATACGTGCCAAAATTGTCCAGTGATGAGTAGGATGAGTGGAAGGGGCTTGGACAGGCAAACAGCTGGAAACAATCTTTTCATAAATAGAATTGTTATGTCCATATCCAAACAAAATACAACCGAAAAAGCCAAAAAGTCTCACAAATGGAAGAGTGTAGAGATTTTCTTTAGGCCTGTATGCTGTGGCTAGAAAGCTAGCAACTTCTAGGTTTGACTGGAAAGTGTGTGTTGAACCTGAGGGCATACACAGTAACAGTTTGGTTCTCCTTTGAGTTTATATATGAAGTTGTTCTCACTGTGCAGGAAACTGGTCTTGCAGTTATGGCTAGAATGGTCCTAGTTTTCATTTGTAGTTTGTAAAGTCTCCTTGTATTAATATGAGGCACTATTTATAAAATGTTCTTAGGTACAGAAACTCCACAAAGCACAGCACAATATAGTAAAAGAAACTGTACTGCAACAGAAAGATAGAAACTATTTGTCTTTTGTGCTTACAGATTGTTGAGTTTTTCTATTTCCAAATGGTATAAAGTCAGGGAGAAAAACATGCACAAAGCTTTAACACAACCTAAATGTAATGAGAATTCATTATCTATTCTTGAATTGCTCAGCATAAGCAGATTTCACATTAAAAATGGGTCTTCTTAATTTAAAATTGAGAGAAGAAAATGTAGTAAACATAAATATATTTAGTATAATTATAAAATATCCCTTTAATGTGTTGAAATCTAGCTGCCTTATAACGATAGTGATGAGGATTTGCATACTGATCATATCTTTCATCCCGAATGTTGCCATAGCACCCAACGTGCAAACCGCAAGCTCGAGAAAAATTGTCCTTCTCACTCAGAGGCAGCAACTGTCTCCTGTCTCCTGCAGCTCAGTGGTACAGAATGGCTTCTCTCGCTGGCACCAGAGTGCACAGAAGCAGTGGGGAGACAGGGGCAGGAAAGACAGAAAACTCAAGCCCTCAGGTTGCCCTTTGTCCTCCGACTGGGTTGGCATAGAGTACCTGCTCTGATTCTCAGAAAAATTCACAGGGTCCCAAAGAATTAGAACTAGTACATAATTCTGCCTTTCAATAAATACACAAAGCTAACCCAAAATGACTTTAAGAGGACAGTGTTTTTTTCTTTTGTCCATTTCTGGAAAAATTAAAATCCTCAGCATTAATATCTGTTGTTAGTTATTTAACTAATATGTTAAATTATGTTATTTAACCAAATTAAACTATAGAGACAAACATGTTAATTAGAAATATATCTATCTCTGTCTCTATCTCTATGTATTTTTCATTAATTTCTTCAAAAAATGTAATTTCCAGTATTTTCCAAATACTTGATTACTTTGCTTACGTAGATCCTTCCATTAATGGACGTAATGTTGGTACAAAGGAGCCTGATTGAATAATCAAAGGATTAGGCTTAGATTTCTGAAACTGCAAATGTATTCTCAGGATATTTATCCCCAAATGTAATTTCAGATTTATTTTTTCCATGTGAAAAATAGTCCTTTGTATCTACAGAAAATTTTATTTGTGTAAGAATAAAGATAGAGAGCAGGGGCGGGGGGTTCAATTCCCAGGCCTGATGTGCTGGCCCTGCCTCTGGGACGTGCCGAGACAGCAATTGAGACTGGGTGTGATGGTGCATGTTTCCGTAATCCCAGCTCTTGGGAGGCTGTAAACAGGCAGATCCCAGGAGTCTGATCTAGTAGCGAGACCCTGAATACCCTGTAGACCTTCCCCTAAAATATATATGTAAAAAAAAAAAAAAAACAAAAACAAAAGAATAAAGACAGTGACTACTCCTAGCACCTCTGTAGTAGCTTATGCTTCATAAGTAACTTTTACTTCTGCCTTCATCATGGAATAAAGCAAATTAGAGCAGGAGCTATGGCAATACTGATCTATAAAGGGGGAAACTGCAGTACAAAGAGCCCACGGCTGCTTGTGAGTGAGAAGCAGACCTAGACATGGTGTGTGCTCCACACACGCAGGACACAAGGAAGAGGGAGACAATCCTAAGGCCTCCAGGGGCTGCCTTCACCCTGGCCTCATTACCTCTTGCATGCTGTGTGCGGCGCAACCTGCTGGTGGGACCTTTTTTGTGCTCATCTCCTCAGCTTGTCCTGTTGCCATAAACACCTATGCAAGAGGCCCAGCTTTATTTTGTAACTATATGACATTTTTATTTTTACATTGTTATTATTAATTTTTTGCAGTGGTACCAGGCTTTGACCTTGGGACCTTGCACTCTAAAGGCAGGCACTGAAGCCACTGAGCTGAACGTGCTCTTGGGCATCTCCTCCTTCAGGTGTCTCCGCTCTATCCTAAACTGTCTGAGATCTATCCACTTGGGAACACTCAAGTGCTGCTAATCTGTGTTTCCACAACCTGATTTCCTGTCCCAGGGTCACACAGCAGGGCCTTTTTCTTAGGGACACACAGCAAGCAAGCCTCCTTTAGCTTCTCCCCCTGTGCCAGTCCAGGGGTCCTTAATTTCGGTAGAAATGCAGTAGATGGAAGGCTTTACTCTTAGGTAGTTCCTCACGTTCATGGCCAAGTTTATGAATGACTTGCACAGCTCAAAAGTCAGCCATCCATTCCCCGCCCATTTTCTTTGCCTCTTTTCCTAAGACAATGACCTCGTTCAAGAGCAAGGGCCGCTCAAAAGAAGGCAGTCAGGAAGCAACTGCGGCTGTCATGTGGGGGAGAGCCCACTGGTGTTTTATGCTTCCTCTTAGCATAGTAGCTGCTTTCTTAGTTTTTATATATGCTTGGCTTCCTGCCCGCATTTCACATGTTCTTTATGCTCTCTGTTAAGGTGTGCAACTCTGAGGCCCCGCGAGGGTGGATAATTGGCCTACCATGAGGCAACCTAAGTCCGGGCTAACTGAGCATCCTTGGGTTCATCTGTTAGCTTGTGCATTTGTACATTTCAAGGATGTGTGCTAGCAGGCACTGGGCACTGGCAGGGATACAGTGGTGAGCAGGACGAGGAGACTTTCATCCTCTTCACGCTGACTTTCTAGGGGAGGAAAAGGAAAGTACCCAATGGGAACGAATGGGAACCATGCTACACAAATGTCATAAATCACCAACAGCATGCCTTATGAAGAAAATAAGTCAGGGAGACCAAGGCATTTTGTCCCCAGAGCTTATGCTTAAGAGTCAGGGTTTCTCTGCCAAAGGGCAGTAGGGACAGGGGTGGCATTCACTCTTCACAGTTCCCTCACCTCCCTCTACTCAAGAAAGCTCTGATTGACCTGAGTGTGAAGCCCAGAACTGGACACACCGGAACCCCTGCAATGGTTTGCCTGCACTGGCATCTTGCCAGAGTAGCTAGCATCAGTCAGTAAATCAGAACTTTCGCTCTCTTCACATCCGGCCTTTCTCTTATCCTATTTCCTTTCTTTCACTTATTCATCAATGTGTTTAATAAAAGCACAGGAATGCCTACTCTGTGCTAGGCACTGTGCTGTGTGTTGCAATTGCACAAAGATAAATCCTTTACAGTGGAAGCCCCAGAAATGCAAATAAGCAAGCACATGGCATTCCAAACACTGTCACCATGCAAAGGAAACTGGCTCCCCGAGGCAAGGGAAAGAATTTCTATTTGACAGCAGCTGCTTCCAGGAGCCAACTCTCCAGCTGACTGTAGTCCCTTCTAAACCTAGCCCAGACCGTTTAGAACCCAGTCTTCTGTAGGCGAACCCTTCTAGGGCTCCCAATAATGTGCCAAACAGGAGATTTCTTATCACCATGTGAATAGTGGAAGAGACTTGAAAATGATTTCTGGGTAAAGTCAGATGATTTGAATGTCATCACTGGACAGTATCCCTAGGTGGCTTTCATGTTGGATTGCTTAATACCTGTGTGTCTCCAATTCCACTGACTGTATGTGTGTGTGTGTGTGTGTGTGTGTGTGTGTGTGTGTATAAAACTTTACTAATACTGTATTAGCTAAAGTAAATATTGAGTGTTAGAATTCTTAAGGTGAAGGTAGAAAGCTTGCAATTATATGAAAGCATTTGACTGTTACAAAGGCTAATTTCTTTCTTTTTTTTTTTTAATATTTATTTATTTATTTTGTGTGTGGCCAGCTCAGCCCACCAGGGGGCAGGGCTGGCTGGCA
>NDGM011239821.1:5503-20508 GCA_002564305.1 Octomys mimax | reverse complement strand
CTGGCAAGCACAAGGGCCTGAGTTCAATCCTCAGTTCCACCAAATAAATAAATAAATAAATAAAGATTATTTATTTATTTATTTATTTATTTATTGTATTGTAGGGAAGAATCTATAGGGTGTTCAGGGTCTCACTACTAGAAGGGATTCACAGTGACCCTCCTGTTTATAGCATCTCAAGAGCTGAGATTATAGGCATGTACCACCATGCCCAGTCTCAATTGCAGTCTCAGAGTGCCCCCGGGGCAGGGCCGGCATGGCAGGCTCCAGGTATTGAACCCACTGCCTCTGTGCCTGCTTGCAGGTGCTTTAATCCGTTGAGCTACTTGGCTGGCTCTTAAAAGATGAATTATTATATGAATACCTTTTGTTAGGATTACATGGGTTTGAAATAAAAATATATATTGAATTCAAAGATAAATTTTTAAATTAAATCCTTAACTTAAATCTTTAAATTTGGTGATGGTGGTAGGCTATCAAACTCTCTCTACAATTATTAGCACATTTATTAATTCCTAACTCTTAAGCAAAAGCATGGCTCATTCTTGAGAATAGAGCTGGTCCATGATATCTAGGTTCTTGCTCTTCAAAATAGACATAAAGAAGGTAAGAATTTCAGCTGTTTATTAAGTATTGCCTTTAGTTACATTGTCTTGGGGTCTGCTCAGGATATTTAGGAAGTAATTCTAGAAAATAGTAGATTGCTTTAACCTAGGGTTTTTTAAAAAATGCTTGACTAATAGCTATCAGAGCAAGTTCACCATTGTTTTAATAAGCTAAAATAATATGGAGATTTGATTGTTATAATAGGTCTATAGAAATGTAGAAAATTATGATAAAGTGCTAATTTCAATTAAAATTCTGTTTGCAGAAAAATCTCTAAAATAGTAATATATATTTTAGTGATAAAATGATGGACTAAAATTTGCAACAAATGCCCTGGACAATAAAAATGAATAGAAGAGAAGCTACATAGCTCAAAATCAGTAACTGATCTCTAATTTGTAAATTGGCTTGGGGTCCTGTTGCGGTTTCTGGGATCCATCGCCTTTGCACCCTAAATGCTAGTTGCATTATTTATTTATTTATTTATTTATTTATTTATCTATTTATTTATTTTATCATCATGACTACATTATTTTCCCTGCATCACCAAACTGCCTCATGAAAGGTGTTATTTTTGGGCGTTACGAGCCGCATTTCCACCGGCAGCAGCCAATGGCCTGTACTCTCCTGTTCTCTGGGATTGGTCCGGGAGCTAGAGCCTGCCAGTGAACTAAGAGAGATCAGCAACTCTGGAAATAAAATAGTCTTACCTGGAAGAGCCCTGGCAGTCAGAATGGAGCAATTCCCTGAGCCGAGCTCGATCGCCTCGGGACGCAGGTCAAGAAAGCTCCACTGGCTAAGTTTTGGGGTGACTTCAGAGCAGGTTGCTAAGGGGAGTTCAGCAAACCACTGAGATAAATCCTCTAGAAACAATCTGACAATAAATTAAGGAAAAATTCAGTGGCAAAACTCCAAAAGCTATAAAAGCAATCCACTGGAAATTAGAGGCCTCACACAGACCCATAAGGAGAATTCTTGGCAGTGTGGTGAGCATGCTATTGTGATTTTCATTTTACTCCTTTTTTTTTTTCTCCTAGTCATTGTAGAAGAGCCAGAATAGTATGAAAAACTAAATCAATTTTTAAAATATATGCTTTATAAAATATTTATATGTTACATTAAAATATGTGCATTCACAATGCTTCCTAGGCTTCTAACACTACCGTGAAACTCAAAGCTAAATAACATAGAAAAGAGATTTATAGTTTGTGTCTATAGCTTCTAGTGTTGTTAGACTGAAAGGAATAAGATATGGGTCTAGGTTGGAAGGTAATCTGATATATGAAAGGAAATTTCTCTTAGGGGTAAAACTATAATTCGTTATTCAGAACTTTGAAAAAATGATCAACAATTTACTTTTTAAATCAATTTAATTTTGTGTCTGCCTGGAAAAAAGCAATATTGATTTCCAATGTAGTGTCAATAATAAACATTCATCTTCAAATATTTATCATTGGTCTGAAATTCTCTTTACTCATTTGGTTATTTATTTCAATCAATCATGATTGAGTAAAGTTTCAGCATTCACACTAATAGATATTGTACAATGATTTCCTTCAAAAGTCAAGTGAAGATAAAAGAAAAATTACCAAAAAGACTTGCTGCTTCCAATTTTTACTAAGTAATCATTTTAATTTAAGGTTTATTTGTAATTTCTGAGTGATATTGATATATGTGTTAATCAGCTACTGACTCATGACTGCCAGACTGATATTTCTGTATTACTGTATAAAGTTACAAAAGAGGTATAAAATATTCTCCTGCCATAGAGGAGCTTAACATCTTAAATCTCTTCAAAACATTATTTATTTTATTCTTAATTATAGATCTCAACTTAAAACAATAAACAAACTACCTAACATCCTAGATCGAAAATAACTACAATTTAATCAAGTAATGAACAGCTGATAATCACAATTTAAATGGACAAGGTTAAAGGTAAAATTCATGATTGATAGTAACCTTTTAAAAATCAAAAGAAGTTTATGATAGAACAAGAAAATACATATACAAGAGGAAAGCATCCCGGCATAAGTTTTTCATCAGTAATTATATTTTCGTATATTAATAAGTTATTTGTTCCTATAATGTATGATACAGACCACCTAAGTTCTATAAGGCTAAAACAAGGCAGAAATTTTTTGTGCATGTGTGGAATGAAATAATTTTAAAGCAGCTAAGAGACTTTCATAATCTCTGGTACACAGGGAAAGGCAGGATGAGGCTTGCCCTTTTCCCTGGTGTATTTTGGTAGAATACTGTTACATTCTGGGACAAGGACACAGTACGCTATAATTTAGTTGCTTTCAGGAAAACCTGTTTACCAGTGGAAAATTGTGTTATGAGATAATAATAGGGTAAAATTTACAATGCTTGCAAAACATGTATTGATATTTAATCAGGCTGTTGTTTAAACAGCTGATCCTATGAAATTTTACACAAATATTGAATTTTTCTGGTACCATTCTAGACATATTCAAGGACTTGTCTATATTACTTTTCAAGTAACAGTATCAAAATAGCATGAGGTTCATAATCGCTCAGCACTTAACTTTAAAATGTCAGCACTTGTGCTTTGTTTGAATAAGTGCACTGAATCTGGGGATTTATAACACAACAAAACGTTTCCAGTTCTTGCCTTTGTTCCTTTGTTATTATAGAAGATGAACATAAATAGT
Organism: Octomys mimax; assembly: GCA_002564305.1. Taxonomy (NCBI): domain Eukaryota; kingdom Metazoa; phylum Chordata; class Mammalia; order Rodentia; family Octodontidae; genus Octomys; species Octomys mimax. Next base: position 17,224 of record NDGM011239821.1, on the reverse strand, counting down.
ACATCAGAGAAGTGTATTGTTTTCCAACAAAATAGCTTAAGATTCTTGTACAATGAAATCTAACTTCTGCTTACTTTATAACCAGACTTATCTATGAAAAATCAGCAATAAGTAATATTCTTTTACAAGGTCTCTGCTGCTTATCACGACAGGGTGTGACATAGCTATAACACTGAAAAGGCAAGTTAAAAGGCAGTCAAAAAACAAGATATCTAATTAATGTTTCTTATAAAGTACTCCACACTCTATAAAATATATTCACTTGAATTTTTCAGCTTGAATCTTATATCAATTCTGATCTACTTAGGATATGCAATTTCTACCACATATAGTAAAAGTAAATGAATACACAGGGAATCATAAACTCACAAAATCATATCATAAAACTGTTAATGATAGAAAATAGAAATCAAACTGAATTTTCTGGTTTTAATGCATATGTGTCTAATAGCACAAAATTTTGCCAGCAGCGGCTGGCCCGATAGCTCAACAGACTAAAACGTCTGTTAGGCAGATGTAGCGAGCCGGGGGTTTGAGTCTCAGTGTGCCTTGCTGGCCCCGCCCCCAGGGCGCGCTGAGATGGTGAATGGGACTGCGTGTAGTGGTGTGCTTACAATACCAGAGTTTGGGAGGCTGAAAACAGGAGAATCACTACAAGTCCGATCTGTATAGTGAGCCCCTGTACAAAAAAAAAAAAAAAAAAAAAATTGCCAGCCTCAGAAGGTAAGCTTTAAAAATTGAAAAATTGTTTGAATTAGTTTATTCCGGAAAAAAAAGAAGGACCCCAATTTTTCCTAGTTTGATACAGTTGTCCTCTTCAGCCAGGTAGTTTCTTTCCTTCATCTCCATAAGCTTCCTCATTTTAGCGTGGCTGCGCTAACTCAAGACATCATCTTGGCTCACCTGTATACAAAACTAACAAGGCATAATGTTTAAGTTTGTCTTTGTTTTACATCAGAGCTCATTTTTCCCAGTAGACTTCACGTATATCTTGATGAACAGAAGTTGAGTACGTGATCACCCTTAGCTGCAGAAAATACAGGAAAGTATGCATCTGACCTTTGCCAGGCTCTGTAGGTGAACAAAGAGATAGAAGTAGGAACAACTGTGGGCTAAGCAGACACTGCCTACCACAAGTAAGAGCGTCAGAAAATAATGCTTCGCATGACAGTATCAGATATTTTTTTGAAAAAAGGATGCTAAGCATTGTAACAGCAGGTAGAAGCTGAGTATATATTTCTTATAGAATTGAAGACTGAACTCTTCTAGGCATTCAAGAAGGGAGCAATTATAGCTTTCCTAGCTCAGGCATTTTTTCTTCTTTCCTGACAAATTACTCTGATTTTTATGTAAAACAAGACCTTCCTTATAGCGAATGATGGCAGATTGAGGAAAAGAAAGGGCATGCACTGGATCATGTGCCAAAATACAGAGGTGGGCCTGGATCCAGGTCCTTAAGGCAGTTTCACCAGCGTACTACCCCCCAACCCCCCAGCCCCACTTTGTCTGAGCAGGTTCATTCTCAAATGTGTTTCTCTGATATGATTGTAAAAATAATTGGCAGATCTACATTTATTTGTGCTCTCAGTCTAGCAGCCCTAAAGAAAATGCAAGTGTAGCTCTTGCTTGTAACTATCTTTGATGAAAATCCTGAAGTTACTCTGATTTTTCGGGCTTGGTCATGTACAGGTCTGCCCTGATTGGACTTGAGGGGATTCTGAATGATAAGTCTGAATCAAAGCACTTTGGTGTTGGAGGGTATGGTTGGGGGGAAACATAGGGAGTGCTGAAGGCTACTTATTAACCACTCCCCATTCCTACATTAGAAAGTAGGATTTCCTAAATGCTGAAGATGCCAAAGAGACAGAAAGCAATACATGTACACAAGGAAGCTGGTTATTGTAATTACAGGAATAGGGAAAGTGAGTTTCTACACATGTCAGTCCTGAAGGAGCGAGGTAGAAAGAGGCTACACAGGAAATGTTTGCTCAGTGGGACTGTAATTCTACCAAACTGTCTCAGCACTGCTCACTGTTGCTAATCTAAATGATGACTTGTATTTCCTGCCAATTATCTGGTATAGTAAAACAGCAACTAAAACTTTACTATCTGTCAGGATTGCATCCCTGAAAGATAAGGCAACTCCTATGTGAAAGGAAACCACGGCTCATGGAATATTAATTTATCTGTTTTTAAAATATAATTTATCCATTTACTATGCTTGAGAAACATAGTGCAGTCCCTGCTAGAAAGTTGATTTTCATTTCATCACGTTGTGTGGGATGCGTTATGTATCCTGAACACACACAGAGACACTTACTCTACAACTTTCCTTGACCCTAATTTTCCTTTTCCTCAGATGAGTGGGCTATTCCTACTGCCACAATTTATCATAACTGTTTTTCTTCATAGACTTCTATAATGTGGCTTTGATGCTTGGTGCTCTCTTGAAACTTTATTCTGGAGTTCTCCTATTTCAGTGGCCTCATCCCAACCGAAATTTTCCTTGACCTTTATCTGGCATTTTTTCTGTTAATCAATTTCTCCCTCTTATTCTTGTGGCTTCCTCTATGGCTCTCTAGAATTTGACTCTAACTTACAGAAACAAAATGATGGCCTACTTCTTAACCTCCCAGAAATCATATATATATATATATATATATATATATATATATGATATATATCATATATATCATATATATATATGATATATATCTATATATATATCATATATATATTATATATATAGAGAGAGACAGAGAGAGAGACAGAGAGAGACAGAGAGACTGAGACAGAGAGACAGAGAGACAGAGACAGAGACAGAGATAGATAGATATTTAGATATCTTTTCCTTTTGGAAAAGTGTCTTCTACAAACTAAATTCTACGTCTACTTTGCATTTCACCTCAGTTTCCCAAACATTTTACTGTAATCATTGTACTTTTTAATTAGACTCTTACTATCAACATCGTATTTTGTCAGTATGATACTTTGGGGTAATTACATATTTTATGTCTGTGGTCCCATTATTCATATTGCCAATTCTTGAAAGTAGAGTCATTGTGCTTATTTTCTGAGCTACTCCTAAGTCATTATGGAGAACATCATAAATACATTGTAAAAAGTATTTTATTTGAATTTGCTCTCTAAATAAGCACCTTCAAAATTTCTGTGAAATCACATGCTTCAAATTTAATGGTGAAAAAATAAAAAGGAGTCAATTATGTAAATTAAACTCTCGTGTCCCTAAATGCAAAATTTCTGGGAAGGAAAGGTGTGTAATGGCATATCTCAAGGGATGAATACATTCCCGAAACATCAAAGAATAACACTTTAATCTTTAGAGCAATTAATATTCATTTCAAAAAATTAAACCCTCCACAATTAATATCAGGATCATATTTTACAGACACTTAATATTTTAACTTTACCACATTTTAATAAGACTTTAGTATTGTGAAAATAAAGCCATTATAAAAGAAAGTTTACATTCTCACTAATTCTACATGATTTAAAATCTCATATAGAGCAAAAAAGTAAAGGATATAAAGGATTAAAGGATACCAAGCATTTTAATTAAGAGCAAATATCAAGCAAGTAAGGATGTATCTCAAATGCAAACCTTAATGCCTCTAAATACATTAAAAGTAAAAATATTTCTGCCGGTTAAAGATGTCTGGTCAAAATTATCTTAAAATGCAGCATTTCTTGAAGCAATCTGCTTTCGCAGATTTAAAGATACCAGGCCTCTCCTTGTCTAGTGTTTCAACAACTGACAAAATTGAGTTCAGACTCTGTGCCTTCGTTGTGAGGAAATACAACCTTCGTTGTTTCAAATCTCAGCTCTTAAATGTCCTTCTGCTTCCTCTACTGTTGTATGCATTTTCCATGCGTGACAAGCGGCTTTCTCTTGGCCTAAATTCCTACAACTTTTGAATGCAGGTCATTCTTATAGGTTGTTGAAACAATCCTGAGTCAGGCTAATGCTTCTGTCACTAAACTACACTTTTTAAATGTTTATATTACACATGAAGCTCGCTGAAAACCTACACTGGAAAAACTTCAGAAGTAATTTTTTTTTACTGTCATTTTGTACAGCCATTCAACATCCCTCAGAATAATCTCAATTTTCATGATCACTAACTGAGGGGTCAAACATTTATATAAAATCATCCAGGGTTATTGAAAGTTCCACAGCTTTTTATGCTGCTGCTGCTTAACTAGGAGTCATGATGATTCATCCCTCACCAAATCTATCTTCTTTTGTCAGTTGTTCATTTATATGTGGTCATTTTTCCAGTTTTGTTGTTTAATTCATATTTAAGGGGGAGTTATAAATTAGATTACTGTAAAAATTGAAAGTAATAAAGTACTTTACTTTGCTAATCAAATTAGTTCAGCAAGCTTATATCCCTGAATAGACATTTTTCTGTAGTTTGGAAGCCTTTAAAATACTGAAGCATTCTGTGTGTTTTACATAGATGGGACACTGACTTGCTGGCATGAAAATTACTTCCCTACAGAACTCTATCACGTGGTGATGTGCGTTTTACTCCAGTTTGTATCTCCTCAGCACAGAGCCCAGGACTTAAACATGGGTTTTGCTTGTTAACTGAATGAAAAACAAGTAACTTTTCCCATAAATGATGTGTCTATGTTAACGTGAACTGTGCTGTGTGAATAACGAAAAGAATTCCTAAGAATATTTCAAAGACTCAACAGTAGGTACAAGCAACTTTTTTGACAAGGGATAAATTTAGGAAAAAGACAATATATTTTCAACTATAACTTCCATAAAAGAAATTTTTGATATTCCTGTACAGAAAAATTCATTTACTATTTAACTGATAAAAATATTTCATTTTTTCCTTGTATTTAAAATGCTTGGATCCATTTGCCTAGATGTATTTGATTTTATATTATGTTGTTTAACAGGTTTCACACTTTAGCAAAATAGCTTTAAGTTAAACTGTCTTCTTTTTGTTTTATAAGATACTTAATTATTTCATAGAGATTAACAGTATCTACTTAAACAAAATGTATTCCATGGAAATGAAGCAAATGATTCAATATTTGTATATACTCCTAGAATTTTGTTTCATGAACTTGCTTCAAAATATGCTGTTTTCTTTACTCATTTCCTTGGCAACAATCGCAGCAAGAATTTAAACTGAATGTTGAAGAGTAATTACAGTTGCCAGTAATTTCATGGCTGTGTATAAAATTTCATTCTGTAATCTTAACAGCAGTTTGAAATTCTATAATATCCTCTTAGATTTTACAATCACTAACTCAGGGTCAAGCATGCCATAATCCTAATAGCGCATAGCCATTAGATATACTAAACAATAAAGTGAATATTGACAGAATATTCAAGGATGAACACAACCAGCACAACACAAGGCAGACGGGAGTTAGGGCCTTAATCTAATACCAATCAGCACAATGCAATGAATTATCCTACATCACTCTGAACATTTAGCTGTACCATGAAAAGAGGAGATGAGGCCACTTAATTTCATACTTTTTGCACAAAAATACTTAGTATTCTGGGGAAAATTATAAAATGTACATCACTACTTATTGACTTTAATGTGTCTTTATATTACTACTACTACTACTACTATTAGTACTATTATTATAGTACTGAGAATCAAACATAGGGCATTTACACTGAAGTACATCTCCAGCCCTTTTATTTATTTTTTTTTATTTTTATTTTGAGATCTAGGGTTTTGCTAAGGTGCCTAGTTTGGGGTTCAGACTTGCAAGCACCCCAGGTCCTCAGAGCTCCAGGATTACACACACGCACCACCCATCTGGATGCCCTCAGTGCTGCTGAGTCAGTAGGTCCCTATTTTGAAGAGTACCTACTGCAGCATAGATGCTAAGTAACAAGCTGAGGAGGAGGATGTTAAAGTGGAGAAAAGTACTTAGTACTAATGTCTCCAAATTCCCCACCCTTGTGCCAATTTCTGTTCAGTGGCAAAGACAGGCCATTTATCTGTGATGTTTCCCTAGGAAGATACATTGGACCTCGTGTTCAGCCAGATGACTGAATTTTAATCAAAAAAATGTGGGAAGAACTCCACTTTATGCTTATCCATAAAAACTTCTCATGGACAACCCTCCAAATATTTTCCTACCTAAATACATTAGTAGATAAATGTGTAGAACCATGACATGGACAGGGCCTGAGCTTTTACCTGATGCCTGCTCCTCACCTTCTGCATCACAGTGTGTCTATATTGTAGTGCACCGTACATAGGAAATAAATTTATATTATGTTGTCCCACTGAGAAATCACGTTGATATCCGTCAATTAGCTAGCACATAGGTAACCTTCCACATTACACTTCTGTAGGCCAGCAAGATTGCAACCCATATACTGTTGAGATGAGAACCTGTTCTACTTTCCATTTTTGCTTTGCTTTTCCTTTTCATTTTTAGAGACTGATAACTCGGTGTGAGCTGCATGAGGATCAGAGAGTGGCGTGTACGAGGGTTGGGGGAAACAGCAGCACAACAAGAAGAATTCCTTCTTGCTCGCAGAAGCCCAAGTCATAACTTGAAATGTGTGACTGTAGGAAAAACCTTTAGTTACAGAAATGAAGGACAATGACTCTGCACCTCCCCAGGCTGCAGAGAAGGTGACGCAAACTGCGGTACCTATAGAACTTTTCCTGCCTTTCTCACACTTTCAGCAAATGTGATTTCATTGGGGATTCCCACACCTACATCTCTGTACCAGAGCTTCGTCAGCAGCTTTGTCCCTCCCTGCCCCATGGAGAAAGATCAGTAGTGTGGAAGAATGAGCCTTGGCCCAGAGGCTCCTAAGAGTCCCTGGTTTCCTGTTGTAGTTTTCATCCTCTTCTGAGCACGCAGCGGAACCTCTCAATAACTAGCACATGGATACCCCAGCTGTTGCCTCAGTCAGACTCACTAATTGTCAGAATGTTTGCATAAGATGAAACTCCCATCTCCCACTGAGTTAATCAGATACTCTGTACTGTATTCTATTTGCTATATTATTTTTCCCCACATAGAAGCTGGCATTTTAACATTTCAAATAAACTCCTTGAATTTATGGCTTTGTAGGGTCTGTCCTTGGACAATCCAACTTAGCATACCAAGAATCCTATGCCACCTAAGGCAGAGATGGCATCTCTCCAGTCCTAGAACAGAAATTCAGGGCTTCTTCAAAATCTGCAAATTTGATAGGATCTAGGAATGGCAAAGGCTTGCACTCTGTTTCTTGGGATTACACCCACAGACACATTGCAAAACCTTAAGAGGGACAGGGGCTACCCAGTATTTGTAAGCAAGAAGGACCATAGGAGAATCATAAAATATCCATGCCTGTAGTTTAGCAGACAAGATACAGATTTGAAAGACCTGAAGGAGTACTGTACGTCAGAGGCCTTGATAACATCTTCTATGAACCCATGAAAGGCATTCATCTTCCACTGCCACAGTGTAAGACTGGGAACCGTGACTTACTAGTGTGAGGGGCAAGGGAAAGAGCAGAAGCAGTCTTCTCAGCTCGGTGGCTGGAGACTTCAACATGCAGGCCCAGTGTTCTTATTGAAGGTAGAGCCTGCTCCACGTTTTGCACATGGGAGTTGGAAAAATACGGTTCATACCTTAGTAGTATAGTAATACGCTGGATTTCAAGTCCCTAGTATTTATTAATTCTTGATTTTTGTCTATGAAACTTTAGGTATATATTGTAGGACAGGAAGTCCTGTCTCTGTGATTTGGGGCTGATTCTGACATATTTGGAGTGATAGATTATAAGCTGGCCTGTCAAATGTCCAGTTTGAACAAATTATTTAAAACAAATATGTGCTTCAGTTTAGGAATATTATAATTCCCCAGGTAGATAAAAAGAGTTAGGTCAAACAAGCAAAACTAGTTCATAACTTATGTACCTGTCTCTAATAACCATAAATAAAACCTTTAACCTCCTAAAAGTGGTTCAAAATAATTTCCTTTAACCAATTCCTTGCTGTCTGAAAATTTGCATTATAATAACAACTTGGAAAAGTAACTAAATTCATTTTGCACTTATTCATCTTGCTTCTCAGCTGCTTCTTAGCACTTTTGGATTAGAATGGTTCTTTTAGTAGGAGTCCAAAATGAATAGAACTGCAGGGATCACATTGGCTAAACTGCAGAATTCCTGTAATGTAAATAAGAAAAGTATTTGATGCTTAAGCCTCTGAAATGAAAGAGATGTCTATTAGCACAGGAAAGCTGACTGATACACATACTAATGGAGATGCTGGAGCAAGCAATGGAGTAGAGTTGTAGCACGTAAGTAACTGTGTCTTCTGTGCCATCTTCTAAATCTGCGCCAAAAATTCAAGTGATATTCTGCATCCTGCAGCTATCAGTCATTGTCTTTTCCTCTCCCCAATTCAAAAAGCAATTCCACTTACAACGTGGTTGAGTACATCAATATGCAGGGTTGGGAGAGGAGGAATGCAAAACTAACACTATTTTAGAGCTTTCTATGTGAAAGTTTTAATCTCATTATCATGAAAAGTTGGAAGGCATTCTCTTTTTAAATGATTGCAAAGTTTAAAATGCAAGTTGGGAATTCACATGAATGCCTAGAACTATGAGTCATCGAAAAATCCTGGAAATGCTGTTAAAATAGTTCCACACTCCTCCTCCTGGCAAGTCCTTCTGCGAGCATTCTAATCCTTTGCAACACTGGCATAGAGAAGACTGGCAAATCTTTATGTTTGGGTTCATTATTTGTTTTCAGCTTTTCTGAAGTATAATTGTTGAAAAATGTATACAAAGTACATGACTTTTGGTATATGTATACACTGGGAAGTGGTTACTGCAATAATCACTAACATACCCCTGCCTCACACAATTATAATTTTTTGTGTATGCTGAAAATATTGAATATCTGCTCTTTCAGTGATTTTAGGTATAAATTGTCAACTATAGCAGTCCTACTGTATGATAGATCTCAGGTAGCACCCTCCGCATAATACCTCTGCTTCTCTTCCAGGTACTGCTCTGCAGCCCCGCCAACACCGTCCTACTTTCTACTTCTTTGAGTTCAACTTTCTGGACTCCACCTTGAGAGCCATCACACAATATTGTGTTTCTGTGTCTATTTCTCTTAGAGTAGTAAAGCCCAAGCTCACACCCACATTGTCAAAAGTGACAGGACATTCTTCTTTTGGGGGCTGAATAATATTCCAAGTGTGTTCATGTGTGTGTTTCTTTCTTTCTTTCTGTCTTTCTTTTTTGTTTGTTTTTTTGTTGTTGTTTGTTTGTTTTTGGTGCAACTGGGGATTGAACTCAGACCCGAGTGCTTGCCAGGGAAGCACTTATTCTACTGAGCCATCTCCCTGGCCCTCCATGTGTGTGTTTATGTACCCCACATTTTCTTTATTCATTCTTTTGTTGGTGGATACCTAGATTTTTCTACATATTGGTTATTGTGAAAAATGAACCAGTGAAAATGTGAATGAAAATAATTCTTTCATGTACTGATTGAATCTTATGGATACATAGCAAGTATCGAGATTACTAGATCATATGATAATTCTATTTTTCAATATTTGGGAGAAACTTCAAGCTATTAATTCTATTTACATTGTCATCAAGAGTGTACAATGAATCTCTATGCTCCATATAACTTTCTTCTTTCTCATTAAAACTTTCTAACAACCTCCAGTTTATCTTTCTTTATAGCTGAATAATACTTCATTGCATAAAAATATCACATCTTTTTTATCCATTTCCCCACTTGATGGGAATCTTGGGTAGTTTCCAAGATTTAAGTATTGCAAATTGTGCTGCTATAAACATGAGAACACATATATCACTGTGCTGTGATGTTTTCAGTTCTTCTGGAAAAATATCCAGAAAGGGAACAGCTGGGTTGGACAGAACCTCTTGTCCTAGTTTTCTAAGGAATCTTCACACTGATTTCCATAGTGGTTTTACAAATTCATACGCCCACCAACAGTGGAGAAGAGTTCGTTTTCCCCCATAACCCCTCCAGTACGCTTTATTGGTTCACTTCTTGATGATAGCCATCCTTCTTGGGGTGAGATGGATTCCAGTGTTGTTTAAATTTGCATTTCTCAAATGACTAATTATTTTGAATATCTTTAATATATTTACTTGCCATTTGTATAAATAAATGGATACAATGGAGAGTATGCTAGAGAGCATACTCATAAGTGAAATAAATCAGACCCACACGTGTAAATACTGTATTGTCTTTCTAGTGTAAGAACCTGAAAGAGTAAAAATCTGAAAGGTACAATAGAGATTGTGAAAGGCAAAGATACTGCTCAAAAGAAAATAACAACTAGGATGATGGAAAATATAAAAGAAAGAAGGGAAGGAAATATATTCCCCTATGCCCTTTCTGAGTATTTAACAGCACAGTGATATATGTGCTTTCATGTTTATAGCGGTGCTATCTGTAATACTTAAATCTTGGAAACTACCCAAATGTCCATCAAGTATGGAATGGATAAAATGATGTAGTATTTTTATAAAGTGGAGTACTACTCAGCTATACAGAAGAAAGAGACAGAGAAAGTTAGAGAAAGAGAGAGAGGAGAGAGCTAAGATAATTGTACTAATTCCTATTGGTTTGTTGAAAGGACCAATTAGTGCTTAATATTTTTGATCAATTTTGCATGCTTATATATAGTTGTCTGCACAACTACTTTGAAGACAATAATATGCAATATAACAATAACTCTTGAATTCATAATGTAATGTTTTTTGAGATTCTGTATCATTTCTAATGGTTTTTATTACTTTTTACTCTCAAATAAAACAAGTTCTAACAGGTGTCAGATGACATTTCCTGTGGTTTTAAGTTCCATTTTCCTGGTGATTACCATTACTGAACATTTTTTCATATATGGGTTGGCCATTTGTATGCCTTCTTTGAGAATTATCTATTCCAATCCTTTGTCTGTTTTTTGTTAAAGATACTTGTTTTCTCTATATTGTTTGAATTGATTGACATTTTAAATCTCCATAAACATTTCTTTTTTATATTGAAGGTTTGCTTTTAGGTTCATTCCTTTCATACTCATTTTAAAAATAAAAATTGGCTTTGGAAAGCATCATACTCAGTAATGACGGTGGTTGCGGCTCACAGAGCGCCTCCGCACAGATTCCCAGGAGGCGGTTCGCTGTGGTGGATGACGGGTTCAAACGGGGCTGCTGCCACATCTGTCTGCAGGAGTTCATGCTGTGAACAGCTAAGCCTGCTATACCGTGAGCCAGAGCAGAGCTAGCTGTACCAGGCCTCTTATGCACAGGCACCGAGGTCGCTTTCCTCCTCCTAGACAACTCTCCCTATCACAGCCAGATCCTCGGCCTGCAAGAGGCGACCAAGTACAGAATGAGCGATCTGCCTGATAGCGCAGCTGCTTAGATGGGGAGGCAGGGGAGAACCAGTGTCCGAATGGCTGTGATGGCCAGGTATTTGATTGAACTTAGGACCTTGCGCTTGCCAGGCAAGCACTTATTCTACTGAGCTATCTCCTCAGTCCTATATTTCCATGTTGATGGCCCAAGAAAAAAATTTCTGGTACTTTGAAAATTATCCAGTGGTGGGCCAGGGATGCAGGTCAGTGTCACAGCACCAGCTTTGCAAGCATGTTGTGGGTTCCATTCACAGTAGGAGAGAGACAGAGACAGAGACAGAGACAGAGACAGAGA
>NDGM011239819.1:2783-25531 GCA_002564305.1 Octomys mimax | reverse complement strand
CAGCAGACAATATCATTCTATTTGTGCTCAGTTTCCCTATAAGGGCAAGAAAAAGTCTCCATAAGGTAGCCACTTGTTTTTATACTGAAAAACTAATCTACTCCAAAATGTTCCCAAGTAGAAATGACAAGATTTAAAATCCCTTTCTAAAGTTCACCTGCTAACTTTTTTGACTTATCTCTGGGTTCAATGGAACTGGCTACCAGGATTGCATTTCAGGCTAACAGTTGGCTTCTTAGTTAAGGCATCACAACTGAAAATGGTTATTTCAACAATGGATGCTGTGGATGAAGGAATATCAACAAGGTTCTCTAAGAACTTTCATCAAAAACCATAGTATGCTTTGCCCCAGTGGCAAGCAGAAGGAATTCAGCCAGTATCTCACAAATGAAAAAGTACTTTTGAATTCTGAATTAGCAGTCTTTCATCTGTCACAGCTATATGCGTTTGCTATATCATTCGATATTCAGTTGACATTTCTTGTAATTTAGAATATATATTCTGCAGCATACTTTTAATCACTTGATATACTGATTCCCTGTTTGAAAAATTATATATTTTCCCCAAATATATTTATCTATCTACCTACCTATGTCTCTAAATATCCTACCATAAAGTGAAGGTCACCTTTATCCAGAAACATGATTTTTCTGGGGATATATGTATACACCTCCTATTGATATCACCATGTTCCCTTTGCATCATGGGAAGAATAGCCCTGCAAACAAGCTAGGCTGTAACTACAGCATATCTGAATGCCAACTCCATCTTTATAGGTTTAACATAATATCAACAGAGTAAACATGTTTCTATCAAAAGTATGTAGTGCAGAAAGAGATTCAAGCTATTTCATAGTATCTCTGAAATACACACATACGTATCTACATGATCATGGCATACACCAACTTTTCTTTCACTAGATTATCTTTCTCATATCTTTAGATGGTAGCTAAAATTGACTCTGGCCAATTATGACTTATTGAAACGTAAAGCTAACAAATTTAAATTAATATAAAATAGACAAATGTCTTTTTGGTTATTTGCTCAAAATAATTTTTTTCAGCTAAAAAAATACTTCAGCATAGGGAATTTGTCTAATCTGTTGTTTCACATATTGAAACAATAAAATTTTAGAAGAATATTTCTCTCTAAATTGCCTTTCTTCTAACTGCTCTTAATTCAACTTAATTATACTCTTCTCAAAGGCACTAAATTCTGCATCTGCTGTCTAATACTTGCTGCTCTTCAAAATGATTTCTGTGGCCTATTTGTAAGGCATTCTATACTTTCTTAAAACAGTGTTTTAATTTGTAAATTGGTTCTATAAAGTGTTGAGGCAGTTTCATCTGTGATAACCAGTACCACTTTCTGTGACAAACTCTATCATGGACCTTCTACTACAACTAAAGTTATGGTTTAACCATGGGGAATACATATTCTTCAGGGTTGAAGCCTCAAATTCTAAGCTCTCATAGCAAAGTGAATTCTGGGCATGAGTTAATATACAAATACCTGAATTTCATATGAATTACTCCCAGACTTAACTATCAAAAAATAACTATCTTATTGAGGAAAACTAAAGACAATCCTTAAAAAAAACCTTTAAAATCCACACACTTTCTTCCATCCACAGTTGAAGGAAGGAAGGAAGGAAGGAAGGAAGGAAGGAAGGAAGGAAGGAAGGATATGGAAAGGCAAGGATGGAAAGACATAAACCTGACTGAGACAGCAAAGCAAAATACTAATATTGTAAGGAAACAAAACCCAAAATGTTATATATGCTGCAAAAAACCCCCCAATGACCTAAAAATAATCTAACAATCTTCTTAACAAATGCCATTTTCCTACCCGTTACCATGATGATCTTAAGTGATGATATCGAAGCTTCACCATGGCAACGGAAACTATCATCATAAAATGGTACAGTAAAAGAGATAGCTAGACCAAGAAGGTGTAGAGTCTCCTGGGAAGAAGTCTGCAGAGAGGCCCAGTGACTGGTTGTGCGGCTCAGTGTCAGGAATAATGGTTGTATGGCGGAAGGGGATGTCCAATGCCATTTTGGAAATGATGATGCTGGCGATGAGCAAGGTATTCAGCATAACTCAGGGTCATCTTTTCACTACGGTATCTGAAAGAAAATTGAGGAAGAAAAAAGTTAAAATCAAGAAATAGGTGATATGCTGTTGTGCTATGAGGACTCAAGAGGTAATTTTATAGATGAAGAAACAGAAGTCTAGAGGGAAGCAGTGACTTTGCCCATAGTCGCACACTAGTAAGTAACAAAAGTGACACCAGAACACAGCAGTCCAAACTCTGAGTCCAGCGCTCTTTCATTATACTACTCCTGCTTTTCAGTTGCTCTAGATATTGAATTACCTCGAGTCCCAGTTTGCTAACAGGAAGACCAGGGCAATATCAACCCTTTACTATCACACATGCATCTCATTCACTTGACTTATTATCCTTGAGATCTTTCACCTGTCTCTCTTTGACCTTTTTCTGCCTTTGCCTCAAGTAATAACTTTTCTTAGTTCTAATATAAAAGTCTTCTCTTTTACCAATGTCGAGCTGCCTTTTTATCGACACATTTCTCAAAATAATAATATATATTTTCTACCTTTAATCTCCTTTTCATACTATTCCTTGCCCAGTACCCCTTGGCTTTTGCTGCCAGGCTTCATGGAAGCAGCTCCCAGAATTTCTGCCTTTGCTTCTGGTTGCCCTAGCCATTATGGTACTGCCCCTCACTCTCTGAAGCTCTCTATCTCATGACATCTCCCCCTGCTTCAGATGTCTTTGACTGCTCACCCTCTCCCTGATTTGGAGGATTTTCCTAGTTTCTATCCATAGCTGTTGTGACTCTATATTTGGTCCCCTTCGAGGAACCCAATCCTTACAGCTTCAGCAATGATCTCTTTATAGATATCAATCTGTCATTTCTACTCATGAGCTCTGCACATGAACATTTTCAGTGATCTACTCGACATTTACATGTAGATATCTCATAAAGTTCTTCAAATCCAAAACTGATACATAACCTTTACTGTGTTTCCCACCTTCCTTGATAGGATGAACTATTTTTTTAAAAATCTAGATTAAATTATTCCTTACTTATTTCTAAATGAAGACCAGGTTCTTTCATGTCCTTGACAATATTTTCATATCTGTCCTTGCTTTTTTTCTTAATCCACTGCCATTGCTCTAGTGAAAGACCCTCCATTACACTCCTTTGGAATCCTGCCATGGATTCTCTGATGTTAGCAATGTTTCCTAGTTCATTTTCCTGTTTCCAGTTCCAATCTTGTGCTTCCCCCGGGCCATCTGTTTGAAACTTTATAATGCCTAACAATTGCCTATAGCATCGCGTCCAAACTTTCTTAGACTAGAAAAATAGACCCTCCACGGTCTGACTTGATTTACCTTCTAGGCCATATTTCCCATTACTGACTACCTTCTCTGTATTCATAGAAAGACCACCCAAATCAGACCATTTCACAGTCTTCAGAATTTATTTTGTACTGTTCCACCTACATGTTCAGACTCACAAGGTCTTCAAGGAATCCCTTTCTTTATTTTCTACCTGTCAAATATTCCACCCATTCTTCAAACCCAGTCCCAGATCCAGCTTCTTTTTGATACCTTCTGTTACCTTTGCATACCATCCTGAAATTCCACTTTCCAACTTTATGATCTTAAGTTATCCATCGTATTCCACCCTATTGAAAAACATTTTCTTTTCTGATACAAGGTTTCACTTCATAGATCAAGCTGGATTTGAACTCACTAGGTAGCCCAGGCTGGCCTCCAACTCAATACTCTTGTCTTACCCTCCCAAATGTTGGGATTATAGGCATATACCATCACACTCTACCCTATAGTAATTATTTTCATATGTGCCTTTCTAGTCTCAACTATAAACTTGGTGACAGAAGAAATTGAGGTATTTTCAAATTTGGAACTGCCCAGAGCTAAACTTCAAATTATAGGCACTCAGTGCAGTTTTCTGGAATTGAAATAAATGGTACTACTTTCATACAATGTTTGATATTTCCCCCTTTTAAGTAAGTATCCCTACTATTCCATGATGAAATTCATTTACCATTCAAGTTTAGCTGAATTGTGATTTTCAATGAGCTTCTGTGGTAGATTTAGCACCAAAATTCTAAGGTTAATTTGAGGACTATATATCACAAACCTAGGGTTCTGTTAGGCAATGTCAAAAGCTAACTAACTGCTTATTCTGATGCTCTCTCCAGTAACAATCTCTAGACTGTTTGGACAAAGCCAGAGTAATCACACATAACTAATGATGGAAAGGCTCATTCATCATACAAGCTTTACTTCCAAACAGAGTTTAATTATATCTATCATCAGTATAACTTTACCATTTATTTCCATTGTTTTAGAAAAGGGAAATAAATATAGTTAAGAGACCAAAGAAATAAAAGGAATTAGCACCAAAATGTATTGGTTAGTAGTGTGCAAGCAAATGCCTTTGGTACCTGGTCAGTTTTATGGTCTTCCTGAATTCATTAGTAATTGGAGCTTTGTATCCTCCTTTCCTTAGTAAGGAGTCTATGGTCTGAATATGGTCCCATCCTGTGGAGAATCAACCAAATAAAGTATCAGTCAAGTACATGTAACTGGCACCTTTGGGTAACTACAAAATGACTTTGTAGAGGTCAGCTGTCACTGTGGCCAATGCCATCAACTCCTTTGTTCCTAAATACAACCATACAGAAGATCTACAAAGGCAGATTCATCCCATACATAAATTCTAGTTACCCATAACTGAACATTAGCTTCTTTTTCTTAACCACATTCAAAGACAAGGAGTCTTAATAAATTGGTAAAACTACTCAGTCCTATTTCTAACAAGCTGCAATCATTGTACTCTCTAACAGTGACATTTCTAAAAAACAGGGAAAAGCCTTAATGTTGTGACAGCTCAGTAGTATTTAAAACTGCAGCAACTGGTGGTCTTAACGATATCTTCTGTGACCCATCAAAAATATTTGTGTGCAATATTCAAGAGCATTTTTATTGGGTATGATGTTGAAAATATCCTAATACTGAGGCCCTCTCTTTCTTAGGTATGCTTTATGGAGTGTATGTACACTGTAGGATAAAGATATTTTCTAAAGCATTCCAAAGAAATCTTCACATAACTGCCTTAAAGATTTTCTTGCTTAGGGGTTCAATGATAATTTGTTGCTGTTATGTATCAGAAATTTATTTGAATAAACATAGGAAACAAAATTTGAATGTTTTCTGATGAGAAGAAAAGCTCTATAAGATAAAACAGATACTCATTTCATCAAATATGAGGATAAAAAATTTAATGGTGGACTAAGATGTACAGAATACTACAAAGTAAAATTATTTTATATTGCAGTGTTTGTAAAGCTCTCTGCTGTGCCTTGTAAAATAAGAAAATGTCTGTTGATTAGGAAGAGTGCAGTCCAAGAGTTCATGGATTCACAATGATCTCAATATTAGTGGGAAATTTACACTCTTAATATTAGAAGAATGAGTAATGGCAACCACCTAAGAATGAAACATTAGATACTAACAATGACAATGAACCACATGGCTGAATGTCAAATCAAAGGCTTACTTAAGATACAAGGCTACGCATAGCACAATGCAATAAGAGAAAATGGCATTTCTAATTATGAGTGAATTGTTCCCAAAAATAAAACCTAACTTCCAAAAATTTTGCTTCTTTCACTGTATAAATCTGTGAGTATATGTTGTCAAACTTCAAGACAGAGATTCAACTTCTGTGTGAATGATCCACCAATTTGATACAGACATTGCAGTGGCAGTGTGGAAGAGTTATTTCTAACAATTTGATACTGATCAATTATCAGACATAACTGCAAGGTCAGATATCACATTTCAATTTGTGTACTTATTTAAATTCTTCACCAAATCATATGAAATAAAGTACAACAGTGACCTTGCTCCTTTGCAACCTCCGGTAGGTAGGTGGCGGTGCGTTTTGATCCTTTTTCATTGATGAATTCTATTCTAATGCCATGTACACCCACCTGAAAGAAATTGGCAGCTTTATTAGTACATTCTTCTTCAATAGAAACAAAAACAAATGGTTATAATTTAACTTTTAAAAGAATGTAGTTGTTCCCTTCCCCTGGTTTTTAAAAGTATATATCAGTTTTCTCTTTCCAAAGCCATGACTTTGGATTTGAAGGCCATTATGGCCATAGAGACTAAAAATAATGATTTGCATGGGCCCAATATGTGCTGGACTACGCTATTTGGTCTACAAATGTGAAACAATCATTCTGGGACTATGTATTAATGAAGACAGTAGATGACAATGATCCTGCCTCTACTCCCAAATTGAGACCCATGACAATGAGGAACTAGACAAAAGGAACTCACTTCAAAGAGGTAGTAAACAATCATCTTTTTTGCAGATACAATGGCCACTTCAGATTGTATTGTAGAAATTCCTGTGCTGATCCCCTTCCGAAATGTCTAGTATGTTCAAGGTTTTGACTTCTATGTAGCCAACCAAACACTTTCAGATAACACTGAATAAACAATTGCCAATAATCAGATTGGGCACTATGCAATACCTTTCAATTTAAGAGCTAAAGATTCCGGGCCAAGGAGATGGCTCAGTGGAATGAGTGCTTCCCTGGTAAGCACAAGGGCCTGAGTTCAATCCCCGGTTCCACAAAAAAATAAATAAATACATACATACATACATACATACATAAATAATAGAGCTAAAGATTCCAAACCACTCTGGGGTGGGACATTTTTACAGTTTCTCTATAATCCTAGTCAACAAACTGTATCTGCTTGCAATGGGAAACAAATTTGTGAGAGTGAATTTTAAAAAGGTAGTCTTAAACGTGGGCAATATCTTGCTTATGTTTTTAAAAAGTAATGTGGTTTTTTTTACTGCTTATCATTTAGTGAAAAGGAAGCTGTCCTTTCCCACATATCTCACCTGAGTAGTTTAAAGCTAAAGAAAAATCATTCAAAGTTCATAACTTCCTTGTAAACACAAAAATGAAATTTACAAAGCATTAACCATCCCATTCTATTCTCCCAAGTCTCTGTATGCCTCAGGCCAGAGGTTTCCAGGTACGCATGACAGAGGTACTAGAGGGCAGATGGAAGATCAAATGAACATTAGTCCCTGGGATGGAGGCTTCTTTTCAGTATATGTGAGAGAAATCGTACACCTTTATTCTTTCCCTAGAAGAAAGAGATTCACGAAAACCTCTTTTGGTGCTTTTTCCCTTAGCCTGAAACTTTCTAATTTTTCAGGGAATTAAAAAGTCCTCTGAGAAATAAATTTCATTCTTTCTCAGGGTCTTCCCCACATCTATCTATCAGAGCCTGTCACATCTTTTGAAAAGTTTATGTTTTTTTATTAAAACATATCTCTGTGGATATGTTTTTATCAATACTCTTATTAATCTCCTTCGTCTAAAAATGAAACTAGGGCAGCAGTTAAAAGTAACACAGTAAGGTCTGTCTCCCATACCATGTGGAAATGACTGGATAGCTGAGGCAAAATATGAGTGCTTAGCTATCAGTCATCTCTAGCATAAAGGATATCTACTAATCTTTTCAGTGCCTGACAGAGTACTGAAGCAAAGACATATTTGTAACATTTCCTATCTACTTACTTCCTGATCAATGACTTGGACATTCTTTATTTTAATAATATCTGTTTCTTTATAGTTTGCTTTCTAAAATATTCAGCATAATTTGTGCTCCATCACCCAGCGAAGTTATTTTTGAATCTTCAACTCCATTCATCAAAAATCAGTCATGTTAAAGTTGAAAACAATTTTGGTTTTATTAAAATGTCTAGTCAAAATTGTGAGAGGAAGAATATCTTCTTATAAGTGATATTAAAGTGTCAAACAAAATCAGTGATACTTAACTGGCAAGAGATGGAAAGGTAATTTCAGGAGGCTTCATACTTCAGCATGAATAATTTGGGCAAAAAAAAAAAAAAAAACAACTGCCATGATGACTTTTATCCTAGTTGAACTAGATAACCTCTACTAACCATCTGAGCTTTGACAAACTATGTATTGGCAGAAAGTGATTTGGGCAAATGACTATGAGGGTGATTTAAACACATAAATCCTTAATAGTACATTCTGTGTTTCTTCAACAAAAATATGAGACTTTAAAGCCCAGTAATTTAGCAATTAAAAGAAGTTAATTGTATAATATGTAGATAAAGTTATTTATATAAGGTTAAGTAAAAATCAAAGAACATGTTGACTACAATCAGAATTACTCATGAAGACTATTTATTTGCTTTTGAATGTTGTAAATACCCCACCAACAAATTTGATTTAAAAATCAAACTTCTTCCATTTTGATTTCATAACATATTTATAAACTTTAGTTCTTTTCTGGGTTCCTATGATTCTGAATAACTGAAAGAAACCCATAAATTGAGCTGAAAGAAACCTGTAAATTGAACTGTTTAAGTGTGGCAACTTTTTTTTTTTTTTTTTTTTTTGTGGTCCCAGGGATTGATCTCAGGACCTTGGGCTTGCCAGGCAAGTGCTTATTCTACTGAGCTAACTCCCCAGCCCCAAGTGTGGCAATTTTTAGGTGAATCTTTTGTGAGAAATACTCTTTGTTAGAGGTCAAAAATATATTCCAAAACTCTATAAACCCAAAACTAGAGTGACTCATTTTTCAGTAGAATCAGAGAATAGTAATAACGTTTCTAACAGAATAAAAATACAATAACTTTTTGTCACCTGTTCAACAAGAGCATTTTCTTTATTCTTAGAACCAAAAATGCTGCCAAAATAGTCATACTGCACATTCAAAAAAAGAATGGAAAATTGCCTGCTGTGGAGAATAACCAATTCTGAAAAACCTGTGGAAATAACTGGCTTGGCAAATGAAGTCATCTACCCTGAAGTGACTACCAAATACAATTCCATATTGTTTCAGGTAGATGTCTATCACAGCAGCAACTCCAAAATGCATCATTCATGCATAAGAAGTGAGGCCTCTCTTTCACAAACTGGAAAATCCTACAGTCCACCAGCATCCCAAAAGGAAAGGGCTAAAGTTAGCAGTTATCATACCAGCTAAATAAGAGATTAAACTAGGGAAGTGGGATTCTTTGAAGCAGGCCTAGTCTAAAACTTTACTGCAGTAGCTTTCTATTTCTAAGAACGGATAAGGAGACAGTATCTGAGAAAATTATGTCATCAGGCATATCCCTAATGTTGCCACTGCTCAAAGCAGACAAGTAGCAAAAACTCTCAACTTGCAAATCTAACTTTAGAAAAGTCTGCATGTCGGGCTAGGGTTAGGGTTAGGGTTAAAAAAAAACAGAGAAAAGTCTGCATGTCATTTTCAAAATTACTAGAAAATCTGAGAGAGAAAAATACCCTCAAGGTCTATCAGATGTGATAATACAGTATTCTTTTAATCATGACTGTACTTTTGCTAAGCAGAGTTATAAATCAACTCACATGGTAGTAAATTAAATGTAGGACTTATAGATAAGAGGATATGGAATTAAACAGAGCTGTGTGCTGAGAGAATATTATGACCAGTTCTACAGATTCCTATTTCATGCTAAAAAGAAAGCCACATTTATTCTGGACCATTCCATTGCAAGTAATTTCATTAATGCTATTATACAATCTTTTGTTTTTAACATTGTTCAGAATGATTAAATATGAAGATTAATATTAAGACCATAAATTTATATCTTGATTATTCTGGAGTTGATCATTCAGTTTGAGGATTATGCATCCTCATCTCCACTTGGCCTTACTTTCTCATCTATTTCTCTATTTGTTCATTCCTCTATCCAAGGGCATGTGGGCACAGAGAGCACAGATCTACACAAATTAATCAATTTTCCTACATAGTAAAAGGTTTGGTATGAGGATTACAAATAATAGCTAAAATGAAGCTTTGAGACTGTCTGCAGGTTTCATTTATCCTTGTTATCTGGCCTCTTATTAGAAATGTGGCTTCACTTAAAACTATTATCTGCTAATGCAGTGACCCTCAACACAAGAGTATTTAAAAGGTGCCCTCTTCCACCCCATTATAATACATGGTTCATGTTACAGTCCCTAGTCTATTGATAAGGCAAATGCTAGCCCTATGATGTGCTAGCAATACTTCAAAAGAGTCTCAAAACTGACGATATGAATAGGCTGAAACATGAAAGAAGTCAGCTGGGTAAAAGCATAAAAGTGTGTAATTTGCACTACTCTGGTTAAGTCAAATAGGTTCCATGTTGCAACTCTTTGACCACTTACCTTCTGCAAAACCAGATCTTCCCCTGCTCACATCTTGGCCAGCAGAACCAGCCAAATACCATAGTAAGTCCCACTCAATCCCATTCTCAGAACCAAATGCTGAGCTACCCTGTTACAATGTGGCCATGGCCCAGTCTACTCATTTTGGGGAGTTCATCTTGAATAACAACAGGAGATCAAAGAATCAAAAAAAATTGTTTGAAATGTCTTCTTGCATGAAATAATTTGGAAAAATATGCTCTGTATTTAACAACAAAGCCAGTTACTGCCCATTCACATAGACCAACCTGCCAGGTTCAATATCCTAGTGCCAATGAATTAAAATGATTGACTTTGCTTCTAATGAGAGGAGTTCAGGATGTTTGGCACACCTCACTTTTTGAGGCTGGCAACCCAGAAATAGCTCAGGGTAGTACAGACACAAACAAGCAATGCTTTGGGCAGTTCATGGGTTTGACCCAGTCTGCTGTTTATTATATTCTAGGAAGAAAAAAAAAAAACATATGTGTTACCTCCTTGAAAAACACAAAACCCATACTGCAGCACATTCCCCTCTTGAATTCATTGCCTCACAGAACCTTCTGCCATATCCTAGCTCAACTTTATGAAAATAGTTACTCTTTCTGTTCCTGATGAATACAAACACAATGAAGAAAGGAAATACTTCAGTAATTTTTTGAGGAAGGATAATTAAATGTTTAGTTCCCAAGGTTGATGATATGTTTACTTCCTACTGAACCAGGCCTCCATAACCTGACACTACCAAAAAATAATTTAGACTATTTATTATCTAGATCTGCTTCCTAAGTCATCACACTCATGACTGCTTCATTTTAATCCACCCACCAATTTGAGAAGGCTAAAGTTTTGCAGGTGTCCATCTGATTGATAAGATCCTTTCAGAACCTAAACAATTCATATAATTTGAACAGTATTTCTGAAATGTAGCTTTTTGGCTAAGCAACTTTTGTTTTTGTAAATTTTATGAATTATTATTATTAATAAAATAGTATATATGTTATAAGAAAAATGCTTTTAGAAAAGTTTAAAGGTGAAAATAAAGATGACCTGTAATCCTGTTACTAACCAAATATAACTCTTACCTTAGTGATTTAAATTGTTTTCTTCTAAACTGAGATACCACCAAGAACTATATTTTAGACAGTTTTGATTCATTGTCTGATCAGTTAATCTATGGTATCTTTTTCTTCTTTTCTTTTTCTGTATTTAGGACAGGATCTAGAGGGTCTACAGGGTCTCTCTATGTAGCTTGGACTCATAGTGATTCTCCTATTTTCAGCCTCCCAAGTGCTGGGATTATAGGCGCATACCACCATCCCAAGCCTCAATTGCCGTCTCAGCGCACCCCATAGGCAGGGCTGGCATGGCACACTGGAGATCAAACCCTGTCCATTGCGCTCTGCCTAAGCAGGCACTTTAGTCTGTTGAGCTAAACAGGCTGGCCCCCCTAGGTAGCTTTATTTTCAAATGCCCTTTGAAAAGCTTTTAGAAGAAAAAGTAGAAATATAAATAAATCAAAAAGGTTAAATGATTGCAAAAGCATCACTTAAAAACAACCAACCTTTTAACATATTTTACAATAAAAGCTCTGCTTTATCATCTACCTCTGCTGAAGCTTTTTTTCCCCTTTACTCTATTTTTTGGAAACATCTGCAAAGGTCTCCTTGACCAAAATATTCATGTTTCACTCCACCCTAAGACTCCTGCAAATTGTCACTATCACCTTAGAAATTAGTTCAGTCTCCATGGTTTTTGCAGAACTTACCAAAGGATCTAAACAACTACTTTGAAGACAACAATATGCAATATAACAACAATTGTTGAATTCCTATAATCTTTGTGGTTTTTTTCTTTGTAATTCTGTGTTGTTTCCAATGTCTTACCTAGTTTTTACTCTCTTTATTGACCACCTAGGAAAAAAAACCTTACCAAAGGACTAATTAGTACCAATCTGATTCATGTTGTAGACTTAGACATCTTGTCTATCAGGAATGCAAGCCTGATAGTTTATTCACCGTATCTACAAAGCAACAACCTGATGACATTTATTTTTGATAATAACTGATGCATAGCAAGAAAGTACTTGAACTTGCCAATAATCACCCCATGAACTTTTAAAGAATTGGTAAGATTTTACATAAAGCAAAATTAAACAAGAGGTGCTTTGAAAAGCTTTAAAGCCAAACATGTTTATATATCATTTATAATGAAAGAACTGTTCTTATGCTCAGATTTGCAGAGAACAAGTGATTGTTCAGAGTATAATTAAAGAAAAAAAAACAATTTCCTATAATGATTAATTATAATGAGCATTCCATAAAAATCAACCATCCTGAAGCTTTCAAAAGCAAAGTTCAGGCAACACAGGTGACCTTTAAATATAAAAGCCGGCTCTTCATCAAAAGTTAGAAAAAGCATGTTCATCCCATTTTTAAAACAGTGATGAGGGAGAGAAAACTCAAAATCTAGAGATGTGATTTAGTTCACTTTCCAAAGGCTGAAGTGGGATTATCTCTTGGCAAACATATTCAATATGAAATATAGTTTGCTGACAAAAAAATTAAGAAAAAATCTTACTGAAGTTAGAACTGCACATTGAGTATATGACTCTTGTAGAGGTTTAACTCCCTCTACAAGAGATTTGTTCTTAAAAAGTTACATGTGGGGTGAACTTATGAAAATAAATTAATTTAGAAGTTATGAGGATAATAAGTCCTACCTATAATAAGCCCTTCTACAAAGCCAAATATCTACTTCTAAAGTGAATAATTCCTCAGAATATATTTACTTCACTTAAGTATATCAGGTTGTCTTAAAACAAGAGGATATAGTAACAAAAGAATCATTAATGGCTTAGAATATTTTCCTTCCTAAAGAGAATTCTTTTGTGAAAAAAGAAATCTAAAATGTACAATTTTTAAATATGCACTATTTTTCCACTATTGTTGGCAATGACCATTTTAAAAATTAGGAACCTCTTCTTAAAACTTCCAAATGGCCACTGATGATTCATTCTCTGGGCATAAAATGAAGCAGAAGCTATTTTACAAAATGGAAAATAATCACAGAAACACATTTTTCCACAGTTCAAAGAGACCACAGATATCACCTAGTGCAACCTTTTCAGCTTGCTGGGGTAGAAACTGAGATCTGAAAGGTCTCAGAACTGGGCAGTAAGAGGGTAGGAACAGAACCTGGGTCTCCTTGTTCACAAAAATCAGCACTTTTAGGAACAGCCCCCCCCACACACACATTGCTAGAAGAGAGATAAGAAAAGAGTTTGTGGATTATAGAGAAGGAAGCATACAAGTGTCACCCACCAAACATCACACTGAGAAGAAAGCCAGAAACAACTGGAGGAGGTCTGAGAATGAACTAAGCTGCCCAATTCACTAAGGGTACTAATAGCTAATGGAAAGGCTTATGCATTAAATCCCCTAAGAAGTTCATTTACTTTATATATCTTTTTTCCTTACTAGGCTTCTCAAACACTGACTGATGCACAGGAAATTCTTTTCAGATGTTATGAAGGTGTGAAGCATTTCTTTCCCAATGCTCTGCAGCATTTGAATCAATAATTAAAGTAGAGCATCAGGACAAAGACTAAATTACTACTCAAGAGTGATACTGAAGTCTCACACAAAAACCTCAAGTTCTCTGTAAAAATAACTGTGAAAAGTATTTTTCTCGATATATGAAGCCTATATATCCTTTTAAAAAAGGAAGTAATCTTACAAGATAGGCAAAATATGCTGTACATCATCACTGGACAAAAAAAAGGGAAGAAACAGAATGTACACACCTAGAGGTCTTTTCACTTAGTGACTGTGATTCATGCTAACCACCTGTGTATGAATGGAAACTGTTTTCAGTGGTACATCAGGAGAAGCTAAAAAATGGAAAGCTATATGGAGGGAGTGAGGATAAAAAGAAGAACATTAACTTCTATATGAGAGGTAATGATGCTAGCAAATTTATTCATCTCATCATTACTCTCATGAAGGTTATTACCAAAGCACTCTATTATTAACTGCAACTGAATACATCAGAAATGGAGTTGTGATCACTTGAAGTGTGCCTCATAGGTTGTTTTTAAACTAAAGTGCAGCTCTGAGTTTCTGGAGTCCAAAAGGCTCATGTATGATGACAGAGGCTTTAATATTTTATAGACTAAATGAGACTAGGGACTTGGGAGTCTAGATTTACAGTTCTGGGACTCTAGATTTTGGCATCACACAGAATCATTCTGGCCAGCATGGGTTTATTCCATGCAACTGTTATGCACTAAAAAGAAAAACAATCTGTCTTAAGACCACAAAGTATTGCCCAAGTGACAGCCATATACACAAGTAAGATTATCAGTGATCCAGAAAGCTAAATATAGGGAAGAGTACCTTAGGTTCATGAAAATGCCCTTAATCTCTTTAAATAGGATCTAAGAATCCAGTTTAAAATACAAAAATATTTCTTGATGCCATCAGGTGATCTTGCCTGGAAAGCTAAGAAATAAAAGAAGCCTGATTACAGCTTACAAAATATTTTGACTTCCACCAGCAAAGTGCTACATTAGCATCCACAACATCACTGGTAACATACTTACTATACACATTCTTTTACAAACGAGAAGCTTATTCATTTATATCATCTTGAAAATGAGCAGCTATGACATGACATGCCTACAATTATTTCTCAATTTCTCAAGCAAATGTCTACTCATTGTATTGACACTGGCTTTATATACTTTCAGATTGTGTTTTAAAAGGAAACATGGCACCCAAAGAGTTTAACTATGTTAGTCCTAGGCTGCCTGTCATTTAGGAGGGCTCCCACATGCTGCATGAGTTTTTCTTTCTTTCTAAAGCACCATATCTGGCAATCATGCTGTCATTCAGAATTAAGATAATGCTGACATCTGAAGAACGCAGAACAATGGTGACAAGTTTCTGTGTTCAAACACAAGAGAGATCATGTTGGGTTTCTCCCTAGGGTAGTAATTTCCTTCACTTAACATTCATTTTAGCCTTGTAGATAGATATTTCAATTTATCAGTTAATAAACATTTTTCCCCAGCAGGCACAGGGGCCGGGGGTTCAATCCCTGGTGCTGGCACCACCCCTGGAGCACGCTGAGATGGCAATTGAGACTGGGCATGCTAGCGCGCACCTGTAATCCCAGCTCTTGGGAGTCTGTAAATAGGTGGATCACTATAAGTCCGATCTAGTAGTGAGACCCTGAACACCCTGTAGACCCTTTCCTTTAAAAAAAACAAAAACAAAAACAAAAAACAAAGCAAAACATGTTTCCCAAATCACATTCCATCCTCACACATACCAGGGCAATAGGTAGATCATGATGTATGCAACGATCAGAGATTCTTAGAAGGGTAAGGGCACCAATCCAACTTATGTCTATAGCCTTTTATGGGTGATCTGGTTGTTTTTATTGGTTTTTTAAAATGTATTTAGTACAGGGTCTGCAGAGTCTCACTACACAGATTGAACTTGTAGCGATCCTTCCTGTTTTTCAGCCTCCCAAGGACTGTGATGCTCACCACCACACCCAGTCTCATTCACTGTCTCAGTGTGCCTGGAGGGTGGGGCCGGCATGGCAGGCCAGGGATGGAACTCCCAGCCGCAATCTGGTTGTTTTTAATGCCTACAGTATTCTGATTTCTGGAGAGATTAATAGTTACACTCATTTTAGATATTTTAACTACTATTTTGATGAAATATAACATATGAACTCATTTTTGGTCATTCTGTCAATTCACTATTGATTTGAAATCAATTATACCTATTTGTGAAATCATTTATCAAATATTCTACATCATAAAAGTGATTATTCTCGTCACTAAAATAAACTCCAGAGCAAATCTTACTTTCCACTAACTTCCATTATAAAACTAGAGATGTGTTATATTACCAAATGACAATTCTAAGTAGACTACATCAAAAACCTTGGATTAAAAAAGACAGATAGTAGGTAGCTCTATAGCAGTCCAATTGCTTCCTGGTAGTCTCAAAATTAGGTAGCTATTACTACTGGCCACATGCCTCATCCTCATGATGACATGGATGTCTCTCATGTTAATGAAGTTTCTTATCTCTGTTGTTTGAGATTTTTAGATTATGCCATCTTTCTGTTTTGATCTGGGTGGGGACTTTCACCCCTTTCTTTAGGGATTCAAAGGTAGTGATATACTTCACCAGTGGGTGTCAAATCTCAAACTTTTCCACAAGAAAATCCCTGTTAAAGCCTTCTTCTTTTAGAAAACACTATCTTTGCGCTTAAAATTCTCTATGAAAATTCTGCAGTAATCTCTTTGTTTTCCAATATGGCATAAATATATACATAACTTTACATTTCAGGTTAAAATTAGATAGTTGCAGTGAACAGGATATTTTCCTCTTGGGAGAAAAGCTGTACTGATTTGACAGTATAAAATTTCTCTAAGTGAAATGTATAATTTTGTAATATAAACTGACTTCTGAAAAGGGAAAGTCACAATAAAAATTAACTATACACAGAGATAAGCAAAGACTTAATCTTCTTTTTAAAACTATGTATATTCAATATGATCATATATAAATAGCCAAATATGCAGATTTATTGATATAAACATATAAAGAATGTAATGAAATAAAGGTATCTGTGGGGATTTGCTATCAAGATCCCACCTCCCATTCCAAAATCCATGGAAGGCCAAGTCTCTTGTATAAAATGGCATAGTATTTGCATATAATGGGCACATGTTATCCTGTGTACTTTAAATCATATCTAGATTTTATTTACATTAATGAATATAATAAAAATGCTATGTAAATAGGTGTTATACTGTATTGTATCTAGGGAATAATGACAAGAAAAAGGTCTGTAAATATTCAACAAAGCAGTAATTTTTACATATTCTTGATCTGTGGCTGGTTGAATCTGCAGAGAACCTGCATGCTATGGAGGTTTTCAACACTATATTCCAAAGTGTTAACAGTTTTCTCAGAATGGTGTAATTATGAGTGACTTGCATTTCTTTATTTATACTTTTTGAATTATTTTTTCTTCAATAAACATGAATGATTATCATAGTCAATGTGTGTATGTGAAATTTATTTTCCACTTTTGTGTTAAAATACACATAACAAAATTTACCCTTTTAACAATTTTGAAACATCCAATTTAGTGGTGTTACACACAGTCACAATGCTGTGAAACCACCACTACCTAAAATTGCACAACTTCTTCATCACTGTACATGGTACTTTGTGCCTGTTAAGCAGTCACTTCCTATTCACCCTTCCTTTTATGGATGAATACTATTAAGCTGTACAGATATACCATACTATTTTTATCCATTTATCTACTGAAAAATATTTAATTTGTTTTCATTTTTGATCATTCTGAGTATTACTGATATGAACATTTGTAAATTTTTGTTCAACACTTCCAAAAATTCTTTGGGGCATATTTGTAGGAGTAACATTATATCAATATAACTTTTAAATGCCTTTAATCCAACTCTGGTATTCTGTACTTAAAAGTGACAATGCTTTTTCAGAATTATGAAAGATAACCCTTAGAATATCATACCCCAATAATAGTCCATTTTCAATCACAACGGTACATGTTTAAAGAGCAACTCACATCTAATTTTCACCCTCTTTGAGGAGAAATTTCTCTTGTGCCAACTACTTGAAACAATGATAAATTAACTGAATAGTCTTTTCCTCCCAGTCTACCCATTCTAGCAACATCTAATTTATTTATAAATGCTTACAAATTAAAAGTAGAAATATATAGATGCTTCAATAGGAAAGTATCATTTAACAGACCAAACTATTCAAGCCCTAAATTTTTATATATTAAATACGCAAGACTAAGAAACAACATAGAATCCTCTAGAAATTCTAATTTGTAGATAGTGACCAAAGAC
This sequence comes from Octomys mimax, assembly GCA_002564305.1. NCBI lineage: Eukaryota > Metazoa > Chordata > Mammalia > Rodentia > Octodontidae > Octomys > Octomys mimax. The sequence continues at coordinate 7,276 of NDGM011239819.1, read as the reverse complement.
AATAAATTGTCCCTGAAAGAATGTACAGTGCCAATTCTGCTTTACTTTCCCCTTGCTTCACAGAAAACTGATATATCTGATGAACATAAAAGCTCAATGATAACAAGGTTAATGACAGCACTGGAAGTGAACGAAAGAACATACTGATTTACTTTGTACTTACCCATACTTACATAATACCTATTTGATTCTTTCCTTCCCCTAATATACACATGTACACATTTATACAATATATGCTAATGAGTGTCACACATACATATGTGTGCATAATGCCCAAAATTGTACCTACAACTCAATGGCAGCAAGCAAGAGTAGAAAAGTTTCTGTGCTTAGTCATCTAGATGTTAGGTATCTTTCCCTATTATTCCCAACTCCACCCCTATACATATTGCACCTTGCAATCCAGAAAGCAGAAATAAAAATTGGGCTAAAGAAGAGAGTACAGCAGCCTTAAATCACTAAAAGAATCCAAAATTTAATATATAATATAAATAAAAGGGTAATCTGAGTTGGCGTCACTTAAATACAAAGTACTGTAGAATATGTTCATAATATCAGTGAATTTCCTCTTTAAGACAAACCAAATAGGAGCAAAAAACTTACAGAAACTATAAGACAAGAAATCTAAATTTTACAAAAGTTTTATACATTCCAACTTTGCTAGGACCAGAAATATTCATTTTATTTCTTCCTTTATAAAAATCCTAAGATGCCATCTTATATTCTGATAATGCTCTACCAAATCCCATCACAAAACCCAAAAAGAACTCTTTTACCCTACTCAGCATAGAAAAGTTTTACAATAGCTCTGGTGTAATAATTTACATAATAAAGATGTTTTTCAAATGAATATCAAGAACTTTACAAATGTGTTATTTTGCATTTGGAAAAAGTGAACTGCAGTGGAATGAAATGTCTGAAGTCTCACAAGGTATTAGGGCAAAACAAAAATAAAATACAAGTCCAATTAGCCATGAAGAAAGTGATCTGGCTAGAAGGCAAAATATCTCAGTTATCAGAGGTGATTGTTTCTCAAAAACAGCTGTAGAATTAAATCATATTACAGCATAATGATATAGTAATATCATTTCTGAGTAGTATGAAAAGAAACATGCTTTCATTGAATTCTCATTTTTTTCAGTCCCACAGCATTTATTTCTATTTTGTAATATATTTCAACCACTTTCGTGCATGTAGCTCAGTACCTGGAATATGGTTGGCACTTAGTAATTCTGGACAAATATGGTGCATATAAAACTTTGTAAGCCTATACATGACTATATCCTCTCAACCACTAAAGTAAATCATCATGAGAATCTCTGAACTTCATTAAGAAGTTAAAGCCATATATAAAACAAAAATAAAAATATCCATAAAGGTGTCTTTGGTTATGGTAGAGGTGCTCTAGGTAAGCAGTGACAAACTTATGGCATACATGCTGCAGTTGGCTGTTAACATTTAAAGCTCTGACAGGGTCACCATCACTGCTGTAGAAACAATCTAATTTGTTACAGGGAAAGTGTGTAGATTAAGATAGTCAAGAAGATATTCACATTATTTAGCTTAGTTAACCAACATTCTGTCATTTCTATGAGCTAATTTCCCCCAGTGGTACATTATCATAGAGAACTCCTGCTTCTTAATGCTCAAATCCATCCTCTGATGCCCTAATCACTTGTTAGCAGTTAAACACGAGTGCAATGAAATGGAAACAGGAGAAATACATGCTAGTCAGTTCTTCTTACTACTTATTAACAGCTTTTATGAGGTGCTCTGAGAGGAAGTAGGATAAAAATAAAAGACTAAATGCAATTACAGGATTATAACAAATACATGAAATTTGTTTAAATGTCTTTATTCATATCTTATTGTTCAACAATGAAGTTTATTAACCCATGAGAATCAGTTCAAAGACTTACTTTCTGAGCCTAGATTCTAATATCTACTCAGGAATTACCTTTAATTTTCTTTTAAAATTTTCTATAATCTTACCTCCCAGTCCAAGTAATCACAGACATCTTCAAAGTTAGTGAGCAGAGACACTGAGCAGAAAAGCCGTGGCAGCTCATCCCTTGTCATTGGGGGAAAACGGCTATCTTTTAGGGCACTGTTGAAAACAAAAGATAATATTAAAGCAATTACTTGATAGGAAGGTTTATAATTTTAAATGTACAAAATCCCTGGGAAAAGGGAAGAGATTAAAAAGAAGCAGTAAAATATTATTTTTAAGTAAAATATTAAGGATGCCAAAAATCCTCAAATGTATTCAAAGCCTCCAAAGATTTTACATTTTCATTTAATAGACTGTTTGCCAGAAATTTTTTTTTTTATGGTTGTCAGGAAATTCATTTTTATTTTTTTTCCATAATTTTGATATACAAATAGCAATGAGACAGTTTCAAATCAAATTAGTAGGACAGTTTCAATAATTAACACATTGCATACATTCTTCCTAGTGGTTGATTGCAATACAAGATGCGGACATGATATCCTATTTACAAACTTGTGACTACTTCAACTGCAATGTGAATGATCAGTTAAATTTCCTCTTCAGCCATCTCTTGGTGTCTTTCTATATTAATTGCAGAATCTGAAAATACTTTATGTATGAAAAAGGAAATAAAAACCAGACTAGTGGAAACTTGTTAGAATACATCTGATTTATTGTTGTTGTTGATGGTGGGGAACATGTACACAATCATATTGTTAAAATAAAAACCTTTTTACTAGGTTGGTCAGTCACCACAGAAATCAAAGAGTTCAGGAAAAGATAAAAATACCATTTTCATTAAGCAAAAAAAAGGAAAGAAAAATCAAAGAACATGAAAATCATCAAATTATAGACTAAAAATACAAGGATTCTGTGGCCTTTATAAAGGCTAACTCAAGATATGACTCAAAAATTGTGAAACTACAGGAAATAGGGCTAATCTTAAAAAATTATGATTATAAGACCATGAATACATCAATAGATTTCTGAGTACATCAACTCTGATTGGATCCTTTATTCAAGTACTGCACAGTACACCAAAACCAATCTGTGGAAAAAATATACTGTACAGGACAAAAAGTTTGGAAGGCCATGATTCTTCCTGCAACGATAGAACAGATAAATCACACACACACACATACACACACACATGGAGTTCTAAATCATAATCCAGAAGGGCCCCATGCACAAAAAATAAAAGATCAATCACATTTTCAGTTTTCCTATTAAAAAGACAAGGATAAAGGACTTATATGTTAGAATAATATGAATGTAGTTTTGTATTATGGATTGTTATTATATATATACATAAAACTTAACATTTAAATACATAATTACATGAAATTAAGTATATTCACACAGCTGTGCAACCAGTAGCATAACCTAGCTCCAGAATTTTGCATATTTCCCAACTCAAACTATACCTAGGAAATATTAACTCCCCACTCCTCCCCTTCTCTAATCCCTGGCATAAAATACAATTTGCATATATTTTATAATTCTAAGCAGTTATAGTAATATAGGAACTAATGTTTTAATGTAGAATAGTTTCATTGAGATTTAATTCATATACTACTGTATTCACTCCTTGAAAGCCAACATTTTTTTAAAAATTCATGCATTGGGTACAGGGTCTCACTATGCAGCTCATACTCACAGTGATCCTCCTATTTTCTTTCTTTCTTTTCTTTTTTCTTTTCTTTTTTTTTTTTTTTTTTTTTTGCATTTAGGACAGGGTGTACAGGGTCTCACTAAGTAGATCGGACTTGTAGTGATCCTCCTGTTTATAGCCTTCCCAGTGCTAGGATTACAGGCCCGCCACCACGCCCAGTCTCAATTGCCATCTCAGCGTGCCTCAGGGGCGGGGCCGGCACAGCAGGCCAGGGGATCGAACTCCTGGCACTTGCGTCTGCCTAAGCAGGCACTTTATTTTATTTATTTATTTATTTATTTATTTATTTATTTATTGGCAGAACTGGGGCTTGAACTCAGACCCTTGCGCTTGCCAGGGAAGAGCTTATTCTACTGAGCCATCTCTCTGGCCCCGAAAAGCACTTTAATCTGCTGAGCTATTTGGCTGGCCCTGATCTTCCTATTTTCAGTCTCCCCCATGCTAGGATTACAGGCATGCTCCACCACATCTGGACTTGGTCACTGGCTCAGTGCACCCAAGGGCAAGACTGGCACAGCATGTGGTACTGAGGATCGAACCCAGGTTCCTGCGCTTCCCTAAGCAGATGTTTATTTCACTGAGCTATCTTCCCAGCCCAAAGCCAACAATTTGATTAGTGTATTCACAAAATTGTATAATATTAGAATAAACTAAATAGAATATTACAATGTTTCATAACCTTAAAAAGAAATCCCATATCCATTATCAATCATTGCCCTTGCCTCTTACCCCAGGTTCCTGATAATCACTCATCTAACTCTTCGGTGTCTCTGGATTTCCCTATTCTGTTTTTCTTTTTCTTTCTTTTTTTTTTTTTTTTTTTTTTTTTTT
>NDGM011239813.1:1124-12183 GCA_002564305.1 Octomys mimax | reverse complement strand
GGCCTGAGTTCAATCCCTGGTTCCCCCAAAATAAATAAATAAATAAAGTCCTAGTCCTGCTCTACAGAGCAAGGAAGGTGTCTATGGTCTGGAGCTCTACTCTACAAAACTAGGAGTATATTGGAAGTATCAATTCCCAGGGAATCCCTTCCTACATTTGAGCTCACTGAATCAGGCTGCTTTTCTTTATATGACAGGCTCTCCCAGTGTAGTTCAGGCTGGCCTTGAACTCACCATGCAGCCCAAGCTGGCCTCACATTTGCAGCAATCCTCCTGCCATGATACTTAGTATGTTCCTTGTTCTTCCACGGGAGCCTGACAAGGGGAGGGCATCTGGAGGACCCCACTCAGGATGGACATCTTGGTGGGAAGTAAATGAGGCTCAGGGGTCAGGAGAGAAGAAGCCAGTAAGAGATCCAGGGCTGATTGTGCTCCTTGGGAGTTTGACCTGTGGGGAGACAGGAGAGCTGTGCAGTCCCCCAGGGACTCCTCGTGTGCTGGTGTGGGCTGCAAACACCCCATCCTCTCACTGTTCTCTGTATCCACCTGGTAAGGCTACAACAGCTTAATAACTAGACATGATAGCAATCTTTACACCACAGTAATTGGCAAACACAATACGTGGGCATTTTCCTCTCTGAAAACCTGTTGTTTGGCATCCCCATTAAACCCTGTTCTGGGACCACATACAAAGCAGCACATTTGTGTCTACAGAATAACTGTGTTGAAGCTATTCTGAGAAAGGTGATGTTTCTGAAAGATGGCAGTTACCGATTCTTCCCAAGAATTTTATTAAAAGGAAAAGATTTCATTCTGTTCAAAGAACAGAAGATTGGACACACTGCAGGCCTCTTGCCCCTTTCTCAATGTACCAGGATACAAAGTCAGCGTAAGAGCCTGCATGGGTGTGCAGCCCCAGGCAGATCACTTCCACCTGTCACTCTCACTGAGCACAGCTGGCGCCTGTTGGCTTCGCAAGATGGGATTAGTCAACAGCACATTCCACTGAGCATTCTGTGAACAGAAGAATCTTCATAGGAAATTAACCTTAAAAGGTGACAGGTGTCTTCCTAGGCCACCTTTGCGAGACAGAGCATGTCGGGGAGAAGGGAAAACAGGAGTTAATCCCCAAAGCCTTCCTGTGGGACTTTGGACAGGAGATGGCCACGGCCCAGGACCTTGCTGAGGCCTCCTCCCACCTCCCATCTCATCCACAGCCCCAGGCCTTAACAGCCCCTTGTCCTGGCTTGGTAGTTTGTGGCAGTGGCACAGGGCCATCACTGCCTGTACCTTCAGGATGGAGTGAGAAAGGGGAAAGGGGTAGAACAATAGGCTTCCCTTGGCCCTTGTAAGCCGGACACCTGATAGTCAGATGGGGAGACTGAGACCCCAGGCTTAAGAACGCACCATGAAGAGGAAGATGAGGAGGAACTACAGCCCTGCCCTCCCCACCCGCATGTGCTTACTCTCAGGAGGCTGGCAACAGAGGCCACTGGCATCCTGAACCCAGAGCCATGTCTTAGAAGGGTGTCTGGGCATGGGGAAAGGGCCTGGGAAATGGAGGCCAGGGCAAGGCGGCCATAGAAAGAAGCCTCTTCTAGTCTCCTCCCCAAGATCTCCTAGGCAGGGTTGTACATGTGCTGGGGGTTCACTGAGTCTGTTCCTCTATCCCTGGGTGGGCCAGAAGCTGTGAATGTCTGGGACAGCCCCCCCCCCGTGCCCCTCCTGGAGCATGCTTGACCAAGCAGCACTGCTACAAATGCCATTATTACCAGGAGCCATTTATAGGGTGCACTTTGTACATGTGTGGGGTTTACAATCCCTTTTATTAGTCATAAAAAGGGACAAGAGGAAAAATGACAGCATGTTGGGGCCGGAGCCCAGCTGCTGCCCTGCTAGACAGAAACATGCCAGGCAATACAATCACTTTTTAAGGCCAATCTTGGCCAGATCCAATCTTGGGACCCAGGTGTGACACAAACTTCATCGTAGGGCAGAACACCTCAAGCCCCTATGACTCATGCCTGGATGAAACCAGAGGCCTGAGAAAGCTCATATGGTTAAGTTTATTGGAGAAGCAACAAGGGAGGTGCTGAGGTCCAGGTCCATGAGTTTGACCTGCTCTCCTTGAGAGATCCCCACTTTTGAGATCCTTCCATCCTTGGGAAGTCCATGCTGCCTGGGCCTACCATCTCTTGGATATCTGTCCCCATGTCACTGAAATTGACCTCCCTCTGTACCTCCTGCTCCAAATACACTGAGAAGCACAGGCTCGCTACCAAGGTAGGGCCCTCCGTGAAACTGGTAATGCCTCAGAGCCATCTCTCTCCAACTCTGTGACAACCCCCAGCCTCCACAGTGGCCTCATGCTTAGAGTTGTGAGGCCAGGTTCCTATGACCACTTCTTGTCCTACATTGAGTGCATCTGTCCCTGGTCAGGCCCTGGGCCTGTAAGAAGAGGGGTACAAGTCAGGAGACTGTGACAGTTCAAATTGCCTAGAGTGGTCCTAGCCTAGCCTCAGCACCTCTAGTGGGGGATCTTTGTTCTCATTCGAGGCTGTCCAGGTCCAGGGGTCCCCTCCACTGTCACTCTGCCCCTTAGCACTCTGACTTCTGTGCTGGGGGAGGCTGTGAACACCCTTTTAGAGGGAAGGGAGCTGTACCCTGGTAGCAAGGTAAGGCCTTGATGTACTTCTGATCACTTTTGGGTCTGAGGAAGATGGTGATTGAAGGCCAGGCCAAACAGTTCTGGGGTCTGTGATCAAGGAGACCCCAGGAATTAACCTTATCCCAACCAAGTCCCTGTCTTTCCAGTGGCAGGGAGAGGGAGCCCCAGTCCCCTCAGGAAACCTGTGCCTTTGAAGGCCTTTCCCTCTGATTGTATCCCTTTTCTTGCTTGTCACCAGCCCAAGAGAGACAATGGGAGAACCGCAATTGCCCATGGGAGTGTGGACAGAGAGGTGGCCACTCTCAAGACTTGTGTTGCAACCCAGAACCTACAGATTAGATGGCCCTGGAGGGCTGAATGGCAGGCGGGGACACCCAGACTCCATGCCCCAGTACCATCTGAGGATGACAGGGGGGATCCCTGGGTGGGCTCAAAGAGCTGACCTGGAGTCACTGGGGTCTGCAGCCTAAGCCAAGCACCCACACCCCCAGAAAGCAAGTTCGGGGCCCACCCAGCTCTCGCAGGTCTTCTCAAGCTTCCTAGCCAGCTGTCTTGCAGGAAGGGCTGGGGTGACAGCAGGTTTCATCCACCCACACCAGAGCCCACCCCAGCGAGTGCATCGCCAGCCTCCTGCCACCAGCAGGCACATGGCTCACTGGAAAAGCTTGGAAATGCTCGAACTCTTTTCAGGTTTCCTGGGTTGGGGGCTGCCCCTTAAACTGCGGCAGCCCCCACCTCACAAGAGGAGCCTTTAGCAGGGGTGGAAGGTATAGAGTCTCAGAGGTGTTCATCAGAAGGCCACCCCTCTCCACTGGACATTCCTGGAGGCGGAGGTGGTGCCTGGTCTCCCACTGTGGAAAGTTGGCCCTAATCAATAAAGCCACAGGCTAAATAAATCACTCACAAGCTCTGTGCCAATTCTGCAGGCTATAATAATATATTAATGATAATGCCCTTAGGAACCCGGTTGAACTTGTGGGTAGGGATGGGGAAGAGGCCATGCTGGTGTCCCTAGGCCTGCCAGGTCCTGCCCTCAGCCTCTGCCTGCCCATCAGACCCCATAGCTGCCCAGTCATGGCCCAGCCCTGCTTCTATGCTCAGGGCAGCCTGCGGAGCTCAGGTCCACCCAGGCCAGGCTAGAACCCACTGTGATCTGGCCTGACTGAGGCCAGCACACATGCTCAGATGGATTGGAGGTGACCTGGGGGACCCTGGAACACCCTAGCTTGAGTGGGACTGGAGGGGACAACAGGCAGGGGAGACTAGGAAGAAAAAGAGGTGAGAGTGAGGGCACATTAGCGATGGTGTGGGCCCCACTCTATTTCTCAAGGAGCTGTCCTCCTCTAGCTGGCTTCTAAACTAGGGAATCCTTAAGGAGCTACTCGGCCACCCAGCCACCAGGCTCACCAAATAGGCAGGAGCAGGCTGTGGCCATGTGAGGTCCGGGGCCCAGCGGGAGAGGGTGACTATTTGCCTCATCATGTAGGCCAGTTCTCTGCCTACTGAGGTACTCCAGACCCAACCAGAGCCTGAGGAGGGCAAAGAGGGACAGGAGTGTCCCTCTTTGCATACACCCAGTCCAAGACCCTGCATGCCCAGCAGGGATGGCACCAGCACTGACCCTCAGGGGTCTCCAGGAACTGGTAGGATTGATGCTGAGCTAGAGAAAGACAGTGTCCCCTTCTGACCCGACTTTCCCCATGGAAGGACTCAGCCTTCAAGAAGGTACAGAGAGAAGGTGGGCAGAGGGTGGCTGAATGGGAAGATGGAGGCAAGAGGAACAGACTGCATGAGCTCCAGGCCAGGGAGACTATGCTCCTCTGGTTTGGCTGCAGATCCTCAAGGGGACAATCCTAGGGGGCAAACTCCCACCAAGCCCATCCCTACTCCCAGCTTTCAGAAGGGTACAAGCAGGCTAAGACATCAAAGACTGAGTTCAAAGGTGTCAGAGGCCAAGGGTCACAGGCCCCTGTTGCCCCCTATTTAACCTCAGCCCTAGAAGGGAAGAGGAAGCAAAGAGGGAGAGCCTGGCCCTCTGGCTCTTAACTTTCCTCCTTGCCTTCCACAGAGTGGGAAGGGGGAGAGCCCCAGCGTGGCCTCCACAAGCCCCTTGCCCCCTCCTTTTTTTGCAAAAGCGATAGAAAACAAACACTCCTGCCTCCTCTGGCCCCTTGCTCCCCACTGCCTACCCCCAAAATAAACCCAAGAACTCAGCCATCCAGCCCAGCTCAGCAGGAAGACAGGAGTGGATGTTTGTAACTCTGAGCACAATGTGAAAAATAAATTCCTTGTTTTATGACAGGAGGGGAGGGAGGGGGCAGTTGAGGAAGGGACAGAAAGGGAGAGATTTATTCTTTTCTCATTTTTAAAGGTTCTTTGCCCAGTCATCAAACTCTCAGTCCCCAGTTTTAGCCCCAGTACCTAGCCCTGGGCCCAGGGAAGAAAAGAGATGGAGGAGGAAGAGGAAGGGGTGGAGGTAACAGGCAGTGACAAGGGTGAAGTTTAAGCTGGCTGTTGGCCCAACCACCAATTTAAAACAATAAGCCCAGAGGAAGTCCTGTAGGAAAGAGAAACAGGGGAGGGGGTGTCACAGGAGCAGAACTCAGAGGCCAGAGTCACCGTTGGGGACCCAGATCTCCTCATGGGAAGGGGTCACTTGGTTCCAGGAGGCACGTGGAGATAGGAGCTTTGGACCTGAGCAGGGCCAGGCATGAAGTAGAGAGAGCAGCCTAGGGTCTTCTAGCCAGGCAGAGCCAGTCTGGAAGCACATAGCCTTCAAGGGTTCAGAAGGACGTCTTGCAGTGCTCCAGATGTCCCAGGCATTGACTGGATTGGTCAAGGGGTCTCATGACCTGGGATCCCTCCTTTGGTATAGAAAGTACCACTGAGGCCTGATTAGAGAAACAGAGGAAGAGAAGGGGCCCCTTAAGGAACAAGTTGCTTCCAGTAGCTCTCTTCCTGTGGGACACTATCCACCACCCCAGCTGCCCTCCACAGGGACAGGGAGATAAAGGTTCCATACCTACCATTGCTTTTCTCCAGGCCCACCTATCTAGTTCCTGCTTGAAGAGATGGGGGTTTGGAGAGGCTCTGAGCAGGGACACAAACCACTCCTTTCCTGGATGCCCTAGGTTTCCTGTAGCCAGTGGACCCCAGCAACAGAGCCCCTAGGAGCCTCCCAGTGAGCCACTCAAGCCAGCAAGCACACTTGTGGGTGTCTCAATGGTGTTTCCAGACCCCAAACACCTCTGTTGATGCCTTGTATGTCTATGTGGAAATTGAGATCTGAGAGAAGGGACACGTCCCGCATCCCCGAAGAGCTGACCATAGCTGGCAGGGTGGCCTATTGGTCAGAGCTCCAAGGTCAGAGCTGATCCTAGCCCTGGGTTCATGTGGCTCCACATCTGTCCCTTCTGAGAGGTCCAGGGGAGTGCTGACTATACCCACTTGCTGGCGTGAGAGTCCCTGCCCTGGACCTCACTGTTGCTAACCCAGCAGGGGCTGAGGCATAGAACATCAGGATGCCTTTTCCTGGCCTGGGCCCTTTCCCTGTGGAAGGACTCAACCTTCCAGAAGATCTGGAAAGGCCACAGCCTCCCTACTTGGGCCTAAGTGTCCCTATTTACACACCAAAGGGCCTGACCATCAGAGGACTTCATCCAGCTATGTCCAGAAGGGGCCAAGTGGACAGTGTCAAGAACTCAGAGGACAGATCTGGGAGCCATGAAGCATAGCTCAGAGAACTATGAGAGGCCAGGAGACACATGCTGCCACTTCCTAGCAGGGAACAGCGATAGTCCTTTGGAGGCAGATGTGCCACAAGGAGGCCGGTCTTATGAACAGGGATATTTTCCATCTTCTTGGAAGAGACAGGGAAACTGAGGCACAGTGAGACCATCAATATTGTAATCAGCTTGGGTTGGCCTAGCAAAGCACCAGGGCCGGATGCCTTCACAATAGAAATTCACCCCATTGAATCCTGGAGGCTAGAAGGCCAAGATCCAGGTACAGCGGGCCTGGTCTCTCCTGAGGCCTCACAGATGGTGTCTTCTCCCTGAGTCCTCATAGGGTCATCCCTGTGTGTCTGGGTTCTGATCACTTCTTACAAGAACACCAGCCATGGGGATTAGAACCTCATTTTCATCTAATAACTTCTACAAAGATTTTAGTCCTGGGGTTTAGGACTCCAATCTGTGAAGGTGTGTGTGTGTGTGTGTGTGTGTGTGTGTGTGTGTGTGTTTGAGGGGAAGAGCACAAGTCAGCCCATAATAGTCATTCCAAGAAGTGTCACTATGGGGGGGGGAGGGTTACAGCAGGGACACGGAAGGAAACAAGGACACTCACACACCATCAGGAGTTTGGGAGTGCCAAGAAGAGAGAAGGGTGGGAGCTCTTGGCCACGGGGAAAAGTGAGGGGCTCGGGTGTGCCAGCTGTAGGGACAGCAGGTCATAGGCAAGAGCTCCATCCTCTCCGGGGCCCTGGAGGCAAGGCTGGATCTGGGAACTGGGAGAGACAGGGCCTCAGCAAGGGAGAGAAGGCAGACAGAGTCTGGGCTGAGCAGTTGGAAGCCACAGTGTGGGAAAGGCCTTGCCTGGGCCGGATGTGAGAGAGGACCCAGGAGAGGGGGGGCCACTGAGCTAGACTGCACGTGCAGAGAATGGCCCAGCTACCCGGATCCCACTGGCCTCGGGGGGGATCCAGACCCCTGATTCAGTCATACCACTGGCCAGGTGGAGACCTGAGTTAGGAAAGGCCAGGAACCGCGAGCCGCCGGCAAGGTCTGAGCCCACGCAGGCGATTCCCAGCCACAAGATTTCTGCCTCCTTTCACAGTCCCTGCATGAGGCGCGGAAGAGGGAAGTGAGTTAACACAGAAGTTTCCTCCAAAAGAGCTCATCAGTGAAGCCCAGATGGAAAAATCCGCCTCCATGGAGCCCTTTGGAATTGGAAATGATTTCTTTCTGGAAATATGTAGTGTGAGGGGTGAGACAGAGGACAGGCCTGGATGTCCCTCAAGATAGACACGTCGGCTCTGCACACCATGAGCCCCTCCTCCCAGAACTCCCCTCGCCCTCTTTCTGTCTCCTCATAGCTGCCCCAGCTAGTGGCACAGAGGCTCCTGGCTGGGGTCAAGTCCGAGGTCCACGAGGACCATCACCTCCCCATTGGTCCTCCTCCCCAGCCTTGCCAATGGGCCAGAGAGGATTCTCTGTGGTAGGTCTTGGCATGCTCCTCCCCATTTGCACAACAATCCTCTCTCTGCCCAGCTGCCACCCAGTGCAATCCTGTTCCTTTCTGTTCACTCCCAAGGTGACTGTGCCACTACCTCCAGAGAATCTCTATAAACTACCAGTGGTGATGGCTAATGTGAGGAAGAGCACTTCTCCAACCCTGGCTCTTTCATCACTGTGGTCTGTGGCCCTAGAAATCCAACCCTTCCCCACCAAGGCCAGAGAGAGAGCAAGAATCCTTCTGGAGAGACACGGGCACAACTGTAAGTAGTGGATTATCTTTTGTCCCAATTCATGGGCCAGGTTCCACACACAGAAGAGCTGAAGAATATGTCCACAAAAATCAGTCCTCACTGACCACCTTCCCCTCCATGTCTTGGGCCCCTTTTTTGTCACTTGGGTGTTCAAGTATTCTTCAGATAGTAGGTTGACCCCATTTGGGCAGGTAAAGCTCTCAGCCCACAGCTGTGGGGGACCACCTTTGGGATCTAGGGAACAGAAAGGTCCAAAGGAGACGGTCTGTTCTCACGGAGTTTCTGGTCTAGGTGGAGGAGAGTGCACCAGTCAAGGGCCAAGGGCAGCCTAAATCCAGGCCTATGAGTGGGAAGGACAGGGATATACCAAAGGCAATAGTCAGTGAGCATAACCAGGCCTTGAGGGCAGCCTGCAACCCCAAGTGGCCCTCACAGAGCAGAGAGGGCCCTCAGTGGTAAGGATGGAGGGACCCTTTGGCATAGCTGCCCAAAGGAAACAGGACAGTGCCCATCTTTTGTGGGTCCTAGCAGGCTTGGGGCCTAGGAGAGACAGAGAGGGAGGAAAGGAGCTGCAGGGCCCTGGGGTGCTGGTGGGCCTTCCTTGGGCTGTTCCAGCTCCAGCCCTGAGTGCGCAGCTCAGCCTAAAGGAATGTCCTGTCCATGTAGGAGCTGCCAAGGAGAATGGACAGGGCCAGGAGAGGGGGCCCAGGCAGGTGGCCGGCAGCTCTGACACTTTCCTGGCCACAGTCTGCATCCCCCATGGACGCTGCTGAGGAGGTTTGGGGGACTTACGCCTCTGGGCGTGGGGGAGAATTTCCAAGCCTCTGGCCCATCTGCTCAAGCTCCACTTGGAGGGCCTGTGTTGTTGAGATGTCTGAAATATTTGTTTTCCAAAGGATTAATTTCCAGATGATTCCAGAAGGGCCAGGAACAATCTGTAAACTAAGCGACCTCCTTTTTCTTGTGAGAACAAGAAAACATCAGTCTCTCAGTTATACACTCATTCAACAAATGTGCCCTGAGCGCCTGCTGTGATGTGGACCCCAGAAGGGGCTTCTACCCCCTCTCCTCAAGCTCAGTAGGGAATCAGGACCTCCTCCCAGGGCCTCACTGTGACAGTGTGACCTGGGCTACACTGCCTTTGCTCCTGACGTCCTGGTTCGTGATGGCCATTGCCCTCTCCACTCCTAGAGTCCGGTGGAGAATAGGGTGGCCTGCCCCTTTTCTGACTGAGAAATCCTCCAGCCATCACAAGTGCTGTGCAACTGATGTTGACTCCTTGAGGTTCAGGAGGGAGGTCGCTCTTGCAGGTCAAGCAGAAGATAGCAGCCTGGACACACCCAGTGAAGTGGGAAGGTCCTGCATATGGCTTGGCTTGGCTTTGGGAGAAATATCTTTGTCTGAGTGGGGAAATGGGCAGGTGGGGAAGCTTGCAGGATGCTGGAGGTGGGATTGGCTTGTGTTCTGGTATCTTGTAGACATCAGCATGGGCCAAACAGGGCAGGACAGTGGGAAGATTTGGATCTACGGAGCAAGCGAACAGAGGCTCTGCTGGGAACCTCTAAGACAAAAAGAGATGGGGTGAGAGCTGAAAGGAATGACCTCTAGCCTGGTAACAGGCTGCAAGACCAAATCCCAGGGACTCTTATGTGCCATCTTGGATGCAGGGAGTCGCCCACACAGGCCATACCAACACATTCCCGATAACCAATGAGAATCCATACTTGGTCATCAAGTGAGATTGCAGCGCCTGCAAATGGTGACAACCTCACCGGGAAGTGAGGGTGGACATGTCACTTGTGGCAGAGTTGCCAATGATGAGGTTTCAGGAAGAGATGGAGAAAGGGCAAGGGTCAGCAATCAAAAGAACAGTGAGTGGCCAGCAGAAACCAAAGAAGGACCACAGGGCGGAAGCTACAGACCAGAGCCCAGGAGCCATGTGTGGATGGCCTACGTAATGAATGGATGCACAACACGTGATGGGAAGGCAAGAACCTCATCATCACCCTTCCAGAGCCTCTGAGAATGGGCTGAGCCCCAGACTGAGGTCTGGGCACAAGTGGGCTGAAGCCACGTGCCAGCTGGTACAGTGTTAGGTAGAGCAGTCCTAGCCACAGAACAGTAGAAGCCCTGTGGATGCCAGCATGACTGGATGCTCGGTCCTGAGTTTTCCCAACTCTGAATTCCCAAGCAGGTAAGAGCTTGCAGGGGGCCACAAGCCACAAGAACTCAGCGCAGATGCACAATCACTGTTGATGGTCGGCTTCCCTGGATGAACTGAGCCTATACTACCAACAGCCAAAGAGTTCCTACAAGGCTCCTGTGTAGGGCTGGGGAGATGGCTCAGTGGAATAAGTGCTTCCCTGGCAAGTGCAAAGGCCTGAGTTCAATCTCCGGTTCAGACCACAGGGGATTGTGCTGTGGACCCATCTCTTCACCAGTTCACCCCTCACTCCTTACAGAGGACCCTGTCCTCTTTGACTTCAGTCAGAATTATAGGGAATTCCATTGGCCCCATAACTGGTTACTGAGATGCCACATACCATGTATCACATGCCTTTGGAGAGGTTTTAGGGTCCTGCCTGCCACCCATCTGCCCTATAGGTGAATCAACACAACTTGCCTGTTGTTCCTACAGCCGAGGAACACTCTGGAGTAGGAGCTGCTGGGAGAGGTAGAAGGAGGTGCCATCAATTATTCATTATGGCCTGACCAATCACTCTAAAACCAAACTTAAAATGACTCAACCTTCTCCCACAATCCCAGGTCAGGAATGAAGGCAGGGCAGGGCTAGTCCAACAGTGACCAGCCTCAGCTGAATTACTTGCCTGCATTTTGGTTGGCAGCTGGGCTCCATTGGGAAATCTAAGAAGTCTTTTTTTTTTTTTTTTTTCCAGAACTGAGGA
>NDGM011239803.1:796-14672 GCA_002564305.1 Octomys mimax | reverse complement strand
ACCACAAGGTGGGCACGAGGTGGGACACACAGGAAACCACAAGGTGGGCACGAGGTGGGACACACAGGAAACCACAAGGAGGGCCCAAGGTGGGAAACACAGGAAATCACAAGGAGGGCACTAGGTGGGACAAAGCTATGGTCAAGCAGTAAGGTTACAAGCACCATTGCTCGGGTAGAATGGATTAAATCAGGGTGAAATGGGGAAATGAGTCACAGGCGTGTGGCAAGCAGGCATGAGTACAGAACAGGGGCTCTTCCTGTAAGGGCCTGGGTTAGTGACTCTTCCCAGCTTTTTCAAGGCGATTGGTACTATTTAGAATGTCAATCCCTGATGTCCATCCCTGAGGAAGTATGTGGGTGCGTTTGTTTAATCTCCTGTCCTGAGGTCCGGCCCACAGCAGAAGTACCCATCTCGCCCACAGTTGTGAGGTGCCTTGTCTTCCACGTCGGCTCCTCTGAGGGCCCAGCCTGTCTGACTGCCTATATTCTATCTAACTCAGCTAGCTGCCTACAACAGTACCTTGCCCTTAAAGGTGTCACTGTGGATCCATCCCCCTGGATAGGAGCAGTAGGCTTGGCAGATAAGCTGCCTGATGTGTCCCAGGCACAAGGGACACAAAGCCACAAAAGCAAACACACACAAAGCAAGGGACAGATCAATGAAGAATAAGAAAGGAAGCGATCTGGAGGCGGGGCTGTGGGTTTGCTTGTGGCCCCCTCTGCAGAGGTCACCAGACCTTTCCAAGGCCTCAGCCCACAGCAGGTTCTGTCCCAGCCCCTCTGCTGGAAAACACCAAGCAGGCCCCTGGGGGTCCCAGACCTTGGGAGGGCAGAGTCAGGGATTGGGTGGAATCCGTGGACCATGTGTCAGCTGCCAGCAGTTCCTGTGCAGGGATCTCAGGTGTTACCTGCTGGTGGCAGGTAGCATCTTCCCCTGTCCCTGGTGTCAGGGAGCTGGGGTGAGCTGTCTCTGGGCTCCCCTTTCATGCGTCCCCTGAAATTAGCACCCTTGTGATGGGGGTGTCCCTTTCCCACTTCCTGATGGTTGGAACCTAATCTTTTTCTGCCAGATGTCTTGGCCCTAATATAAATTTGACAGTGGCGGCCACTTCCCTGAGGAAGGTTCTTTCAGTATCAATACCCTATGGGATCTGGACAACTTCTGCTACAGCCCTGGCAGATGGACAGAGATCCCCTATGCCTTTATTGCTCTCAGGGTGCACCCCTCCCCTCCCTGCTTCATGCATGTGGGGTGACCCAAATACTTTTGGCTCGATCCACATCGCCAAGGCCCTGTCACCTGTCCCCCACCCGATGTCTCCCTGGACCCTCTGGATGATGTTCCTGCTGCTTTCATTCCTCCACCACACCCTCATGCCTGGCCTCCTCAGTCTCTTCTGCCAGATCCCCCTGTGTAGGCTTGGACTCACCCCCCACCCTCCACTGCCTCCATCTCCTCCTCTGCTCCTCTGTCACCATTTTCTCCTCCTGCGCACCGTGTTCAGCCTCACCCTGCCCCCACGCACCATCTTGTAGGCAGTCGCTGCTTTCCCAGCCTCAACCTCTTCTGCCCCTCTGGGAAGAGGCTGGTTGGTCCTGACTGGCTGGTTTGCATTCAGGTCCCCTTCATACTTTCTGATCTGTTGCAGATTTCTCATCGCTTAGGCTCCTTTTCTGCTGATCCGCATACCTATGTAAGGGAGCCCTAGTTCCTCATTAATTCCTATAATCTCCATTTTAAGCACCTACATGCTATCTTCATCTCCATTAGCAAAAGATCCAGCTCTGGAGGCCACGCAGGTGGAAGCCGGCCAGAGACAACACACAGACCTGCAGCTGCGGTTCCAGGCGTTGACCCCCACCGGCATTATCAGGGGCCCACTGGTTCTTCCTCCATGGCCACTATGGCTGGCTGCCTGATTGGAGGATTTAGGATGACTTCACACAAGGCCACCAATTGCCAGAAACTCCATGAGCTAATCCAAACCCCACCAAATTCCTTTCTCACCTCACTGACACCGTGACCAAAGATACCAAGGATTAGCCTCAGTCTCCTGATGGAGTGGCCTTATTAATTCCCAGTGTGCTGCTGATGTTCACACCAAACAGCAAAGGACTTCTTCGCTTTCTCCCACTTCTTTTTTGCACTAGGGGATGGTGGGAGGGTCTGTCTCTAGCAGGATTCCTAGCTGCAGGCACCTGGAGCGCTATGTCCCCGAGCCACTCCTCTTCATCCTGTGGGTCAGTTGTCTCCTCTTCCTTCTGGGCATGAGTTGTCTCCGTTGCTGGCCTCTCCCAACGGCCTAGCCTGGTCAGCCAGGAATCCCAAGCCTTTCTCGGTTTTCTGCTTACATATCACAGCGAGACCGTGGCATGGCTGTCCACGACATCCAGTCCTGAGTCCCAGCCCCCACATGCAGCTTTGGAGAGAGCAGGTAGGGCAGGCAAGGGTGAGGGTCATGTTTCCAAGGAGCACAGGAAGGACACAAGGCTGGAGGAGCTGGCAGCTACCTCTCAGACAACATATTTTCCTGATCATTTGCTTCCTTGGCCATCTGAGGGTCCAGGACAGGTGTCTGCAGTACAGGAGGTCAAGGGAGAGCTGCATCCACCTACAGGGACTCTGGTCCCCCTCCCACAGTGACACCCCTCTTTGTGCTTAGCCTCCACATATATGTGTGGCCACCACAGCAAGGAGGGCCAGGACTGCATGGGGAAGGCTGAGGATGGGGTGAGGGTTGGAGGGTCTTACAATGGCAGCAGCACTGGGCAGAGTTGGGACCTTCTAGGCAACTTGGTAACCTTTTGTGCTGTGCAGCCATCCATTTTCCACATAGATTTTGGGGGCTACTGAAAAAAAATTACTACAAAGTGCCTGATCATAGCATTCACTTATTTCCTCTGTTTTGGATCTGAACTCCAAATCCCATTCCTCTGGCTGAGTTGAAGATGTCCGCCATGCTTTGCTTCTCAGAAACTAGGAGATGTCCCTCCTTGCCACTCTGGCTTGTGCAGCCGTCAGCAGTCCTGGGCTTGTGGCCACATCATCCCAGCTTTGCCGGTTACACTGTGTCCTTATTCAGTGGTGTTAAGTCCCTGGGTCTTCCCTTGCAAGAGGAGTCTTGTGATAGAATTTATGGCCCGTCAGTGTAATTCAGGATGACAATTCCTTCCCCAAAGCCTTAGGGTGAACACCACTGTAACATTACAGTGCAAATGAACTTCGCAGGTCCCTGATCATTCTGCTGTCAGAAATGCACTAGATGGTTTGCATTACAAATGTCATTTCCCACATCTCTGGGGGTTGGGAGCCCAAGGTCTCTCTCTTGGTTGGCAGCTGCTTCCTTCATATCATAATCTCATAAGGCTTGGACGAAAATCCTGTCTCCCCTGTCTCTTCTCACTAAAGCACTCCTCACGAGGCTTCCGATTCATAACCTAATCCCTACCAAAGACCTTGCCTCCAAATGCCATCATGCTGAGGACCGGGGCTTCAGCATCTGAATTTGTGCATGATCCTTCATAGCTCAGGGGTCAGATCTCACTGGAAGGAGCAGGCCTTCAATGCCGTAGAATTGGAATTTTCCAGGATTCTTCAGGGCTCCGCCCAGAAGTGGCTCCCATCCCCTCGGTTGTGTGCTATTGGTCCAGTGCTGCCAGCCCAGAGCCAAGAGGAAGGGACAAAGATTCAACCACCAGAGGACAGCCAGGAACACAGGGCAAATGGAAGATAGTCAGTATCCATCTACCCCATCCCCTCCTGTGCTGATGAATTTTCTCTCAAGCAAGGACTCTACCATCCTCCCTCTACTGAAAGAGCCTTCTGCACAGCAGCAAGTCCCAGTTAGCAATGCCCCACCTGCCTGGGGTTGCTCCTTTCTAACTGGAAGTCAGTGGAAGTCGCAGCATCCAGTGGACTTGCTAGTGCCAGCGGCGCCTCTGGTTAGCACCAGCAAGGCAGGAAGAAGGCAGCAGCAGAGGACATTTACACTCACAGAGGGAGTTACAGAGGCTACACTGGTCTTTTGGCCAAAGAAACTGATCAACAGGTAGGATGTAGAGCCTGTTCTCCTAGACTGAGGACAGGAAATATAGGCTTGCATTCCTGTGCTGGTCCTTACACATGGCTCCATGATTTCAATTTTCTACGATTTTTGCTCTGCGCTTGGACTCTTAGCTTTTCCTTTGGTTTGATCTAAAACATAGCTTTGCCACATCATCTAGACTAATATTTGGCCAAAAGCTGCACACTCCAGCCTAACCACGTCGACACAGGACATTAACCATTCATTCACTCCTCTACACCTGCCCAAGATATTCACAGGAGAGCCCTCACTGAGGAGTGGGCAGCTGACAGTGGAGCTCCCATCTGGCCCTTTAGCCCTTGTCCTTGATCTTTCATAGGCTCCCTGTAGGGGTTTTCAGTAAAAGATTAAAGTGTGCAAGACATCATGGGTACATGGAGAGAAGAGATAGACAGGAATGCTCATCGTATCACTTAGCCCTGCAGTCGCTGATCCCTGCACTGAGCCTGTACTACCAGATTTTCCTGTCCACAGGAAGGCTTGTACATGTCAAGTCACTTATTCACTAGACACAGTGTGTCTCTTCCCCAAATGTATACCCACTCTCATGTCCCTGGGGAGTCAGTGTCAGAAGTGGGGTGACACTGTTCTCCAGCCTGCCTTTGGTTCCTAGTCATTGCCCTGGGTCTTAGCAAACTATGCTGTGAACATGGGATTTCACCTATGCTTTTTGGGACCCAGGACCGCAGGGTGGTGTATTTTTTACAAATGTGGTCAAGTTGCCATTCTGTGTCTGCTCAAAACAGTTGTTCAAGAATTATCCCCTCAGTGCAGATTCCCAGTAGATCCCAGGAAATTTAGGTGTAGCCTGTGCATGTGACGCCAAGAGCCGTTAAGCCCCAAGGAGGGAAGGTGTTCAAGGTACAGTGGGCACCCTGTCTCCTCATGGTTGTGGGCTCAACTGAGTCCCCAAGGTTGAAGCCCAACCCCCAGCACCCCAGACTGGGAAGCGACATGCAGATATGACCATTGAACATTTAAGTGGCTAAGGTGAAGTCCTACGGGGCTGTTGTCCATCAAGAAGATCATATGATGTCAGGCAAAAGGAACACTATGCTTTATGAGCAGACAGAGACAGAGACTGGGGCAACTGACCCACTAAAAGAGCTTCGCCAAGGGCTAACAGCTGTGTAAGCAAACAATAGCCAAGGAAAGGTTGAGAACCGGAGCCCTGAGAGCGAGCGTCCCTCCTTCTAGCCCAGGACTGGCTTCTGGCTTCCAGAAATTTCAGGCAAGGACTCTCGCTTTTTCTTCAGCCACCTTGTTCATGGCACCTTTCAGGATGAGCTCAGAAGGCCTGCACATGGAGCTCAGAAGGGGTCCTTCACCTCCTGCTGAGCAAGGAGGGACTGAGGCTGAACTTCATCTTTATTAAGAGTAATTTGCTCTGACAACTTGAACTGCAATCATGCCTTTTTCTTGAACTAATTTTAAAATGTTCAAATAGCCCCTGCCTGAGTTCTGGCACCTACATTCTTACTGACTCACCCCAAGGTCTATATCTGAGTTTCATCCCATTGCAAGGCTGTTTTCCTTTTATTACTGCCTATTCCTTGTGTTACCTAAATTCAATGTGGCTGCTACCTTACAATTGTTCCTCATTATCCAAATCTTTACCTCTTACCTCCTAGAAGTCTTTTACGGCAGGCTGTAAAACATCCCTGAGGCACTGGTAAGACCCCTTGGCTAATCCTGAAATATATTAAAACTTGTAACTAACGTTGGAAGGGAGGCCTGGGGCGGCATTGTTCTTATTTTGGTCCCTCTCTGTGCAACACTGTGCAGGCTGCTCCCTTCAATGCTCATAGAAACAGGCCAGATTCTGCCTCTAGAACTCTGTTTTGGTGAACAGATGTTGTGCTTGGTGACAGGGGACAATCCAAGGCTGCAACAGCGATATTTGCATGTACATTTTTAATACATTCACATGAGACCTGAAGCCTCTAACCTTGTACAAGTCGTTTATCTGTGTGCCCATTTTCTTGCCTGGGAGGAAGAAGGGAGCCGAAGAAGTACAAGTGACATGGAGAACATTCCTATCTATCACTTCTCTCCGTGTACCCACAAAGTTGTGCACACCATGATCTTTTGCTGAGAACCCCTACAAGGAACCTATGAAAGGTCAAGGACAGGAGCTGAGGGGCTAGAGCAGAGTTTGTTCCATCCTGGGGAGCTGCCTGGCTGGTCAGGGTAGAGCAGCTCCCCTTGCAGCATCCTGGAGAGCTACCTTCCACTGACACTCCACAAAGGGAGAGGACAGCAAGTCCACACTGGCTAGCTTCCAAAACTACTGCCTGAGCCCAAGACAAACTCCTCATGATCTTGTTCATGGAAAGCATTTGTATTTTGCCTTGTGGCATCTGGGGGTTGTTTGAGAGCCATCCCAATGAGCCAATGAGTCTCCTACTGGGAAAGGAGCCCTTGAAGATTTCTCTGTATCTCTGCAATTTCTTGTGGACACAACTGAACACCAACCACTCTGTCTCTTCCATGATGCATTTCTTATCAAGGGCCTGCACATGTGGAATGCTGGCCCCAGTCCTATCATGGGGACAGTAGCAGTGTGTGTGTGTGGGGGGGAGTGCTAAATGTGTTACCTATGCCCTGGGTGCAAGGGCAAACTTCTTTCCCTGCATGGGGTCATCGGTGACACAGTAGCTTGTTGCAGTCATCTCTTGAGGGTTTGTCATGCCATCTAGACACATACATTTACAAATTTCTATTTGAGTAAATATTTGTATGCACATCTTTAATACATTCACAGGAGACCTAAACCCTGTAACCTTGTACAAGTCATTTAAGTTATCTATGTGCCTATTTTCTCATCTGGAAGGAAGAAGAAAGATAAAGAGGTAATTTTTGAGATTTTGTGCCGCATTCCCCACTGAAGGGCAAACCAATCTTTAATACCACAAAATGTCTGCTTTGGTTGGAAACTTAGATAAGAATACTCCTTGGATGTTGTTCCATCATGACAGATTTTACTTATTTAAGTTCCCAGGAAGGGTTTATAACTGTAATTTAATATACTGAAAAATAATAGCTACTCAAATTTTCATTGCCTGTGACTGTTGACAGTTTATAGGCTTCACAAAGAAGCTAGAATTTGGAAGATGGTCAGTGGATTCATTATCCTAAAGTGACGTAAAAAGTTTCTATAAAATAATGAGCTTAGTCACCTGCAAAATTAATCTAAAATATGAAGGATGGATGTTGCCTTTCTGATGAGACCCACAGGCTATTCAGATTGCACTGGAGATATTCAAGCATGGCCAGCAACTTGGACAGCATCCCCAGAAGGCCCCCAACGATGATCAGTCATTCAAGGCAGATCTAATCCCCTCATGGCGAAGTCACCTATGTGGGACTCCAATGCGTCTTTACGTGAAACAGTCATAGGCAGTGTGGACCTCGGACGCAGGGGCGGCAGTGAACAAGAGTGCAGTTGTGGGTCTGAGTCTCTGCCCTGTGGCGGGTTCAGCATCATAAGGGCTGGGATGCATAAGCTCAGGAAAGAGGGGCTACTTGCAGAGCTGTTCTCTTGTCCTGCAGACCCCTCTCTAGGAGCGCTGCTGAGTGCTGCTGTCTGCGGAGGCCGAGGGCTGTGGAAGCACTGTAGGTGGTGAGGCCCCTGGGCAGCATTCAGAGCCCCATCTCCATGCCAAGACCTGGATCACTTCACCAGATCCTCACACAGACTCTAGGGCACAGCCTCTAGCATCTGTCCTTCCACACATGAGACAAAAGCCAGCCCCTGTGTCTGACACCTTGGCTGCGAAGTAGAGGACCTAGGCTTTGACCCAGGTGAGATCCCTGTGAGCTCGGCAGAGCATCTCCCAGAGGCCACTCTGTGCCCCCAAGACTGTCAGTGTCAGGGGAGCTCATCAAGGTTGTAGACATCAGCGTCACCGGCACGACCAGTCCTCCAGAGCTTGTGCTGTAACAGGGTCCTGGCTCACTTGTTGAGTGATGTGTATGCTGAATTGTGTGTATGCTGAATTGTAAGCCTTGGCCAGTAGAAAGCACCGCAAAGTTTATGAACTAGAAATTAGTAGTTCAATTTAGGGATTAGGATCAAGGTCTAACAATTTATAATGACTGTATACAATTACAAAAAGAAAAGTAGAGTGGCTGAAATGGTGCTTTTGTTTTTTATTAAAATAGCAGTGGCTGTAGTGATCTCAGAGACAGAGCCTCTGAAGGACAGGTGTCCCCTTCTCCTGTCCTTGTCTGCTCCCCCTGACTTCTCAGCCTTCAGCAGGCCCAAAAGCTTCTCTGGGCTGTGAATCCTGTCTATCCTATCACTGCCTGACACACACAGCCACTCAGCTTCTCGGCACTGCGTGCCTCACCTCTGGGTGATCCCTTATTCTCAGAGGATTCCCTGTGAGAGTCAAGCATGTGCTAGAGTCTTAGCATCCCAGAGGCCTAGCAGCTCTCAAAGCAGGACAGTCCTTCCTTTCTGTTAGTCTTTCTCCTCCACTCTGTCCCTTGCTGTCCCCCTCAGCTCCTGCCACCTCGGGACACCTGTAGCCTAGGACAAGTGTCCCCCTCATCACTCAACAAATGGCATCAGAGCTGCAGGGCGTCCTGATCAGAGAAGGACAGTAAACCCCCAGGGACAAAAGCACAGGTCTCACCCTTGAGAAGCTCTGTGTGATGGCTTCAGGGTCCCCTTTGGTAGGAGGGACCTCAAAAGTGGCAGGGTACATGTCAGGAAGTGGGGTCACACAACACCGGGCTCTGAGTCCAGCCAAAAGTAGGACTGCCTATTTCCTTAATTTTTAAATTTAATGACAAGTACTGATGACATATATCCTATACTTAAAGGTGTGATGTTGGACACAGATTTAACTCGTGGGCCAGTTCGCTCATGCTCATTAGAGCCCCTGCATTGCTGCCACCTGGCTGAGCTCCAGAAGCAGGCTGGGGAAGCTGCGTGCGTTCCACTCTGCAGCCCTGGTGGCCTGGCAGCACTTGCTCTGGGATTTTAACCCTGAAACTGTCCAGTGTCTACTGAGCTGGAGACAGCACCACGTGCCTGCTGCCTGCCTGTCTGGGGAATGCCTTTCGTGGTGGTGGCGGCACAGTTAGCATTAGCTTAAAGAACTCAGGGCAAGTAGAGGAAGAGAACTAAAGCTTTGCAATTTAATGTTCTGTGTGGGATTGTCCAAGGGCACAACAGTGCTGTGGGAAAGCAAATAGGATGCCTGTTTTACACTCCTTGTGCATAGCACCACCAGGTAGCTTAGTGTCTGCCATACTAAGAACCTGCACAGGCACCCAGAAGATGCAGGCACTCATGTCCCAGAAGGCGGGAGCCTCCTTCAGAAGGTGGGAGCTTCCCAATGCACTCCACTGCCAGAACCTGCTGCAGACCCAAAAGGTTCACTCATGTGAGCACAGGGGTCCTTGTGCATGCACCCCAAGTATCTGCACCCCCAAACACTTTGTTTCATCCCATATTGCTTTTATGACATTAAAAACGACAAGCTTGGGCCGGGGAGATGGCTCAGCGGAATAAGCGCTTCCCTGGCAAGCGCAAGGGCCCGAGTTCAATCCCTGGTTCTGCCAAAAAATAAAATAAAATAAAATAAATAAAAATGACAAGCTTATAAATAAAGTATGACTGGATTCCCAGTGCGCCAGGTGGCTTCTGAGAGAGTATTGTTGTACCTTGAGACACTTCACCCACCTTGTCTGCTCCCATTTTGCTTCTGTGCTAGAGAGGACAATATATTTCGAAGTGGAAGGAACAGGACAGCATCTCCGGGGACTCACGAAGATAGAATGAAGCTAGAGAACTAGAGCTAGCCATGAGTTAGTAGATTTGCAATGGCTTTGCCAGCATTGTTTTGGGCTTGCAATTAATACTGCTGCTATATAGCGTGCATAAAAATACAACAAATCAGTCTTTGGAGCTTCCTGCTGCCCACACTACTATCCATTATTGTTTATGTGATAGATCTTCCATTTTATAAATCACATGGAAACCCTTCCCTTAGAGCCAAGGGGGCATCATAAATCAAGAACGAAGAAGTCATATTTAAGCCCTGTGCCTTTTTTCCTTCACAGAGGGTACTGATTGAATCAAACAATTAATTAACTTAATACTACTGAGCCTCCTCTCTTCCCTGAGGAAGGTACAAGTTGTTTTCCAAATAAACCGAGACTCAGAATTAAGTAACATCTGTGTTGCAAGGTTGAGACGGATCTTAAATTGTCTGATTGGCCTCATCAGAAAATATTTTGACATCTTGAAAATTCAAGAAGAAAATGTACTAGGCTCTAGAAATGTACTTCCCTATAAAGGCTTGAGTATCACATTTTCTAATCATATTACACTATAGAGAACTGTAGACCCTGTACATGGAAAACTTAATGTTTTGTTTTATTTTTTGTTTCTTTCAGAGCCAGGGTCTCGATATGCAGTTCAGGCTGGCCTTCAGCTCACTTTGTAGCCCATGCTGGTCTTGAACTCACAACGATCCTCCTGCCTCAGCTTCCTGAGTGCTGAGACTACAGGCACATGCTACCATCCCTCATGGGAAAAGTTAATTTTGGAAAAGGGGGTAAATTTGACAGCATGTTTGGGAAAAACTGGTAAACAGCAAACATCTGGTTGGTAGGTCACTGATGGAACTCATTAGGGATTTAGAAAGAGGGAGCAATCTGTGAGCCCATTAAGACTCTAGACAGGTCCAGTTCTCAACAGGGTATGGCCAGCAGTTGTCCACAGGGTGTCTGGGTCTAGGAGAAGTGGTTTTCCCGCCCAGGGGGTAGGGACCCACACACAGCGACAGCTTCCCAGGAATGCCTGTGTGATGCTGTCTCCAATGGTAAGCCTCATTGTTTATGGGGAACCCCTGTGCCCCCAGGATCTGATAGGTTTATCTAGCCTGCTGATTGGCCACTCAACAGCCCCTTGGAAGCCCCTTCACTCAGCAGGGAGGACCGCACCAAAGGTTCCAGCACAGGCTTGCAGGAGTTTTGTCCCGGCGGGGTCCTGGATTGCGCCTCAGACCCAAGGTTGTTTCTTTTCCCTGATGCCAGTATAAAGACCTGGATGTACCATATTTCTTGATTAGGGACTAAAATAAAACAATGCTGTCTCAAGAAGAAATGCAGGTCCAGTCCCTCTAGTAAACGGGACCGTGGTGCTCACTCCTTCAGGACCCCCCTCCATCCTAGATGGTGACAGGATGACGTCTGATGTCGCAGGTTAGAACACAATTGCCCTCCTCCAAGAAGAGTCTCTGTGAACATCCTCGGAGTGTGATTCTCTTCCACAGCACCTCAGCTAGATCCTTCAGGGTAACCAGACTCCAGGGCCTTCTAACGGCTGCATCTCTTTCCTGCTCAACAGCTGTGTTGCTCGTCGGAAATTCTTCTATCGGAGTCCCAAACGGAGATTCCTCTAAGATTTGCTGAGGGGGAAGAACTAGAGAAACACTCTAAACGCAGTGCCTGTTACCTCACACATGCATTTTCCTGGCCCTAGTGTGCAATGAATCTCACAAAGATATCAAGAATATTATTTGTCTCTGTCTCCTCTGTACTCACAATTCTATTTCTGAATTGGGACAAGTTGTAGGCCAAGCTGGTTTTGAATCTGATGTGGACAGTGCCACTCATCCTCTTCGTGGCTGGAACAAGCAGGCATCTGACCATTTGGCCATCTGATAGTGCCTGATAAGTGGTAATAGTGATGGAGTAGTTGGTGGTGGTAGGTGTGTATGAGTGTGTGTGTGTGTATGTGTGTGTGTGTGTGTGTGTGTGTAAATGTGTGTGTGCATTTCTCTCTCTCTAACTCATTTGCCTTGAGGATTGTGATATTTTAAGTATCTACTTGCCCCTAGGCTACAAAATTGTTTTTGAAAGTGTTATCGAAACCTCAGCTACATCACTTCTGTCCCTTCCCATGTCACTGACGTGACATCTTAGTCCACAGTGGAGAATTTCTAAGCCCGAAACTGTGTCTTTTAGTATGTCACAGTCGCTTCAGATAACACAGGAAGAAACTTGATTGTACCCTAAGAACAGCAGTGTGACTTCCACCTGGCAATGAACTACATAGCATGGATCTCTTTCCTTTTCACCTGGAGCCAGAAGGAAGCAAAGGAGGCTTCTAATTTCTTTAGCTCTACTATGATCTGGCTATGCGTGTCCTCCCCAGAAGTCCTCATGTTGACTTCTACTCTCTGGGTTAGAGTGTCAGGAGGTGAGGTCTCGGGGTGACGGTAGGGTGTGAGGCCTCCGAATGGCTAGGGGCTTTTTCTTCTGTGGGTTGGCTGTGTGCTCTCCCAACGTCAGGGATGACCCTCACGATAGTCCTAAGAAGCGGGGGGACCTGTGAGCTCACTGGATCTCTAGGGCTTCCCCTTTCGGTTGGCTTAAGATCCTCAACAAAGAGACTAGCCTGGTCCTCAGTTTCTATAGCGAGGACCCAGCATTCCAGACTCCGCAGGACACAGCCCATGGCTTGCGTGTGCCCTGGCTACTGGTGCCTCAAGCTCCGATCACTGGTCTCCTCACCCTTCTTTATTAAAATGTCATTGTTTATAGCTGTAAACCACAGTGACCTTCATCTCTCTCATACATAAGCCCAAATTCACCCATTTTCAGGTTTTTGCACTTATTTTCGCTCTTAAATATGTTTCCTCTTATCTTTTTTCCCAATCTAGCACCACCAGCCATTGATATTTTAAGACAAAACTGTACTGATTGTTCCACTGATAAAATTATCTAGTGAGAGTACCCAGTGTTTGGAGGAGATACCATCAACCTACGGCAGGAATGAATCCCTGATGGCCCAGTTTACCCCAAAGATCCCCTCTTCTGATGCAAATGATAAATGGTGCAGTCTCCTAGCATTCTGTGTTTTAGGGAGACAAAAATATTCAGCCCATATCAGAAGGGGAGGGGATTTATTTATTTATTTGGTATAGGGTCATGCTACACAGCTCGGACTTGTAGTGATCCTCCTGTCTCAGCCTCCCCAGCCCTGAGATTACAGGCATGCGCCACCCCGCCTGGACTCGGTGGCCAGCGCAGCATGTGGTACCGAGGATTGAACCCAGGTCCTTGCACTCGGCACGCAGGCTGTTAGGCCTGTGAAGCGGGCAGACGTGCAACAGGGAAGTGCTACAGTGAGTAGTTCGCTGCAGCTGGAGTGCAGGCGCAGGTTCGCACCCGGCCGGGGTCCTCTTTGGTTGTTAAGCTGTGTCTGGACCGGATACACAGATGTGGAGGGTGGGAGACAGGAGGCCCCAGCTCTGCCTGGCCCTGGGGATCCCCGAGGGGCTGCAAGGGGTTTCGTGAGGCGCTGTCTCCCGCTCCTCAGGAGGAAGCGAGAGTGCTGTATGAATTACCAAACGCAAGCGAAGCCGGAGAGACCTGCAAGCGCCAGTGAGGGGATGCAACAAACGCTAAGTTTGTACCTTTAGCTACAATCACGGTCTACAGAGGTGTTTAAATATTACACGCGCGGACACATTTAGTCACACACACTTCCTACACTCCCGAGCTTGCCTGAGATTTAATTGGATTCTGCCACTACGTCTGCACGAAGTGTACCAAGTGCGTGAAGATCTTTCCTTAGCTTCAGGGAGAATAAAAATAGATTACAAAGTCTCCTAACATTTTTCAGGAGTTCTGTTTTGATGGGTTTAGCATTGAAGTAAATTTAAACTTCCATAAGGATTCCCAGAGACTAAAATAAAAAAAAATGAAGATAAAAAATTTATTTTTATTTTATTATTTATTTATTGATTGATTGATTTTTTTGGC